>JAANYP010006095.1:0-75342 GCA_020465985.1 Centrapalus pauciflorus
ATGCACGGACAATAGTCACACGAAATACAAGTTTAACTCACTTGAAAGAGCATATGGTCACAATTTTTAACACCTACGGCAACATTTTGCATAATTTTATGTGACCAAAGCCCACAACAAGACACTCGTTCTGTGACCAAATGGTTGCAATCAACCACACACACATAAAAATAAAGTGGCCAATGCATGTACAATAGTCACACAAAATACAAGTTTACCTCACTTAAAAGAGCATATGGTCACACTTTTTAACACCTACGACAACATTTTGCATAATTTTATGTGACCAAAGCCCACAACAAGACACACGTTGTGTGACCAAATGGTTACAATCACCTACACACAAATAAAAATAAAGTGGCCATTGCATGGACAATAGTCACACAAAATACAAGTTTACCTCACTTAAAAGAACATATGGTCACACTTTTTAACAGCAACGGCCACATTTGACATAAATTTATGTGACCAAAGCCCACAACAAAACACTCGTTGTGTGACAAAATGGTTGCAATCAACACACACAAATAAAAATAAAGTGGCCATTGCATGGACAATAGTCACACAAAATACAAGTTTACCTCACTTAAAAGAGCATATGGTCACAATTTTTAACACCTACGGCAACATTTTGCATAATTTTATGTGACCAAAGCCCACAACAAGACACTCGTTCTGTGACCAAATGGTTGCAATCAACTACACACACATAATAATAAAGTGGCCAATGCATGTACAATACTCACACAAAATACAAGTTTACCTCACTTAAAAGAGCATATGGTCACACTTTTTAACACCTACGACAACATTTTGCATAATTTTATGTGACTAAAGCCCACAACAAGACACTCGTTGTGTGACCAAATGGTTGCAATCACCTACACACAAATAAAAATAAAGTGGCCATTGCATGGACAATAGTCACACAAAATACAAGTTTACCTCACTTAAAATAGCATGTGGTCACAATTTTTAACACCTACGTCAATATTTAGCATAATTTTATGTGACCAAAGCCCACAACAATACACTCGTTGTGTGGCAAATGGTTGCAATCAGCCACACACACATAAAAATAAGGTGGCCATTGAATGCACCATAGTCACACAAAATACAAGTTTACCTCACTTAAAAGAGCGTATGGTCACCCTTTTTAACACCTACGGCCACGTTTGACATAATTTATTGTGACCAAAGCCCACAACAAGACAATCGTTGTGTGACTAAATGGTTGCAATTAGCACACACAAATAAAAATAAAGTGGCCATTGCATGGACAATAGTCACACAAAATACAAGTTTAACTCAATTAAAACAGCAAATGGTCACACTTTTTAACACCTACGGACACATTTGGTATAATTTTATGTAACCAAAGCCCACAACAAGACACTCGTTGTGTTACCAAATGGTTGCAATCAACCACACACAAATAAACATAAAGAGGTCATTGCATGGACAATAGTCACACAAAATACAAGTTTACCTCACTTAAAAGAGCATATGGTCACACTTTTTAACACCTACGGCCACTTTTTACATAATTTATTGTGTGACCAAATGGTTGCAATTAGCACACACAAATAAAAATAAAGTGGCCATTGCATGGACAATAGTCACACAAAATACAAGTTTACCTCACTTAATAGAACATATGGTCACACTATTTAACATCTACGGCCAGATTTGACATAATTTTATGTGACCAAAGCCCACAACAAGACACTCGTTGTGTGACTAAATGTTTGCAATTAGCACACACAAATAAATATAAAGTGGCCATTGCATGGACAATAGACACACAAAATACAAGTTTAACTCATTTAAAACAGCAAATGGTGACACTTTTTAACACCTACGGCCACATTTGACATTATTTTATGTGACCAAAGCACACAACAACACACTCGTTGTGTGACCAAAAGGATGCAATCAGCCACACACAATAAAAATAAAGTGGCCATAGCATGGACAATAGTCACACAAAATACAAGTTTAACTCACTTAAAAGAGCATATGGTCTCACTTTTTAACACCTACGACCACATTTGGCATAATTTTTTGTGACCAAAGCCAACAACAAGACACTCGTTGTGTGACCAAATGGTTGCAATTAGCACAGACAAATAAAAATAAAGTGGCCATTGCACGTACAATAGTCACACGAAATACAAGTTTAACTCACTTAAAACAGCATATGGTCACACTTTTTAACACCTACGACCACATTTGGCAAAATTCTATGCGACCAAAGCCAACAACAAGACACTCGTTGTGTGACCAAATGGTTGCAATCAACCACACACACATAAAAATAAAGTGGCTATTGCATTGACAATAGTCACACAAAATACAAGTTTACCTCACATAAAAGAGCATGTGGTCACACTTTTTAACACCTACGGCAATATTTAGCATAATTTTATGTGACCAAAGCCCACAACAATACACTCGTTGTCTGACAAAAAGGATGGAATCAGCCACACACAATAAAAATAAAGTGGCCATAGCATGGACAATAGTCACACAAAATACAAGTTTACCTCCTTAAAAGAGCATATGGTCTCACTTTTTAACACCTACGACCACATTTGGCATAATTTTATGTGACCAAAGCCCACAACAAGACACTCGTTGTGTGACCAAATGGTTGCAATTAGCACACACAATAAAGTGGTCATTGCACGTACAATAGTCACACGAAATACAAGTTTAACTCACTTAAAACAGCATATGGTCACACTTTTTAACACCCACGGCCACATTTGGCAAAATTCTATGCGACCAAAGCCAACAACAAGACATTCGTTGTGTGACCAAATGGTTGCAATCAACCACACACACATAAAAATAAAGTGGCTATTGCATTGATAATAGTCACACAAAATACAAGTTTACCTCACTTAAAAGAGCATGTGGTCACACTTTTTAACACCTTGGGCAACATTTTGCATAATTTTATGTGACCAAAGCCCACAACAATACACTCGCTGTGTGACCAAATGGTTGCAATCAGCCACACACACATAAAAATAAGGTGGTCATTGCATGGACAATAGTCACACAAAATACAAGTTTAACTCACTTCTTAGAGCATATGGTCACCCTTTTTAACACCTACGGCCACATTTGGCATAATTCTATGTGACCAAAGCACACAACAAGACACTCGTTGTGTGACCAAATGGTTGCAATTAGCACACAACAATAAAAATACAAGTTTACCTCACTTAATAGAACATATGGTCACACTATTTAACATCTACGACCACATTTGGCATAAATTTATGTGACCAAAACCCACAACAAGACACTCGTTGTGTCACCAAATGGTTGCAATTAGCACACACAAATAAAAATAAAGTGGTCATTGCACGTACAATAGTCACACGAAATACAAGTTTAACTCACTTAAAACAGCATATGGTCACACTTTTTAACACCTACGGCCACATTTGGCAAAATTTTATGGGACCAAAGCCAACAACAAGACACTCGTTGTGTGACCAAATGGTTGCAATCAACCACACACACATAAAAATAAAGTGGCTATTGCATTGACAATAGTCACACAAAATACAAGTTTACCTCACTTTAAAGAGCATGTGGTCACAATTTTTAACACCTACGGCAATATTTAGCATAATTTTATGTGACCAAAGCCCACAACAATATACTCGTTGTGTGGCAAATGGTTGCAATCAGCCACACACACATAAAAATAAGGTGGCCATTGAATGCACCATAGTCACACAAAATACAAGTTTACCTCACTTAAAAGAGCGTATGGTCACCCTTTTTAACACCTACGGCCACGTTTGACATAATTTATTGTGACCAAAGCCCACAACAAGACACTCGTTGTGTGACCAAATGGTTGCAATTAGCACACACAAATAAAAATAAAGTGGCCATTGCATGGACAATAGTCACACAAAATACAAGTTTACCTCACTTAATAGAACATATGGTCACACTATTTAACATCTACGGCCAGATTTGACATAATTTTATGTGACCAAAGCCCACAACAAGACACTCGTTGTGTGACTAAATGTTTGCAATTAGCACACACAAATAAATATAAAGTGGCCATTGCATGGACAATAGTCACACAAAATACAAGTTTAACTCATTTAAAACAGCAAATGGTGACACTTTTTAACACCTACGGCCACATTTGACATTATTTTATGTGACCAAAGCACACAACAACACACTCGTTGTGTGACCAAAAGGATGCAATCAGCCACACACAATAAAAATAAAGTGGCCATAGCATGGACAATAGTCACACAAAATACAAGTTTAACTCACTTAAAAGAGCATATGGTCTCACTTTTTAACACCTACGACCACATTTGGCATAATTTTATGTGACCAAAGCCAACAACAAGACACTCGTTGTGTGACCAAATGGTTGCAATTAGCACACATAAATAAAAATAAAGTGGCCAATGCACGGACAATAGTCACACGAAATACAAGTTTAACTCACTTAAAACAGCATATGGTCACACTTTTTAACACCTACGGCCACATTTGGCAAAATTTTTTGCGACCAAAGCCAACAACAAGACACTCGTTGTGTGACGAAATGGTTGCAATCAACCACACACACATAAAAACAAAGTGGCTATTGCATTGACAATAGTCACACAAAATACAAGTTTACCTCACTTAAAAGAGCATGTGGTCACACTTTTTAACACCTACGGCAATATTTGGCATAATTTTATGTGACCAAAGCCCAAAACAATACACTCGTTGTGTGGCAAATGGTTGCAATCAGCCACACACACATAAAAATAAAGTGGCTATTGCATTGACAATAGTCACAAAAAATACAAGTTTACCTCACTTATAAGAGCATGTGGTCACACTTTTTAACACCTACGGCAATATTTGGCATAATTTTATGTGACCAATTCCCACAACAATACACTCGTAGTGTGGCAAATGGTTACAATTAGCCACACACACATAAAAATAAGGTGGCCATTGAATGCACCATAGTCACACAAAATACAAGTTTACCTCACTTAAAAGAGCGTATGGTCACACTTTTTAACACCTACGGCCACATTTGGCATTATTTTATGTGACCAAAGCACACAACAAGACACTCGTTGTGTGACCAAAAGGTTGCAATCAGCCACACACAATAAAAATAAAGTGGCCATTGCATGGACAATAGTCACACAAAATTTTTAATTTAGCTCACTTAAAGGAGCATATGGTCTCACTTTTTAACACCTACAGCCACATTTGACATAATTTTATGTGACCAAAGCCCACAACAAGACACTCGTTGTGTGACCGAATGGTTGCAATTAGCACACACAAATAAAAATAAAGTGTCTATTGCATGGCCAATAGTCACACAAAATACAAGTTTAACTCAGTTATAAGAGAATATGGTCACACTTTTTAACACCTACGACCACATTTGGGAAAATTTTATGTGATCAAAGCCCACAACAAGACACTCGTTGTGTGACCAAATGATTGCAATCAGCCACACACAAATAAAAATAAAGTGGCCATTGCATGGACAATAGTCACACAAAATACAAGTTTACCTCACTTAAAAGAGCATATGGTCACAATTTTTAACACCTACGGCAACATTTTGCATAACTTTATGTGACCAAAGCCCACAACAAGACACTCGTTCTGTGACCAAATGGTTGCAATCAACCACACACACATAAAAATAAAGTGGCCAATGCATGTACAATAGTCACACAAAATCCAAGTTTACCTCACTTAAAAGAGCATATGGTCTCACTTTTTAACACCTACGACCACATTTGGCATAATTTTATGTGACCAAAGCCAACAACAAGACACTCGTTGTGTGACCAAATGGTTGCAATCAGCACACATAAATAAAAATAAAGTGGCCAATGCACGGACAATAGTCACACGAAATACAAGTTTAACTCATTTCAAACAGCAAATGGTCACAATTTTTAACACCTACGGCCACATTTGGGATAATTTTATGTGATCAAAGCCCACAACAAGACACTCGTTGTGTGACCAAATGATTGCAATCAGCCACACACAAATAAAAATAAAGTGGCCATTGCATGGACAATAGTCACACAAAATACAAGTTTACCTCACTTAAAAGAGCATATGGTCACAATTTTTAACACCTACGGCAACATTTTGCATAACTTTATGTGACCAAAGCCCACAACAAAACACTTGTTGTGTGACCAAATGATTGCAATCAACACACACAAATAAAAATAAAGTGGCCATTGCATGGACAATAGTCACCCAAAATACAAGTTTACCTCACCTAAAAGAGCATATGGTCACACTTTTTAACACCTAGGGCAACATTTTGCATAATTTTATGTGACCAAAGCCCACAACAAGACACTCGCTGTGTGACCTAATGGTTGCAATCACCTACACACAAATAAAAATAAAGTGGTCATTGCATGGACAATAGTCACACAAAATACAAGTTTACCTCACTTAAAAGAGCATATGGTCAAACTTTTTACACCTACGGCCACATTTGACATAATTTATGTGACCACAGCCCACAACAAGACACTCGTTGTGTGACCAAATGGTTGCAATCACCTACACACAAATAAAAATAAAGTGGCCATTGCATGGACAATAGTCACACAAAATACAAGTTTACCTCACTTAAAAGAACATATGGTCACACTTTTTAACACCAACGGCCACATTTGACATAATTTTATGTGACCAAAGCCCACAACAAAACACTCGTTGTGTGACAAAATGGTTGCAATCAACACACACAAATAAAAATAAAGTGGCCATTGCATGGACAATAGTCACACAAAATATAAGTTTAACTCATTTAAAACAGCAAATGGTCACAATTTGTAACACCTACGGCCACATTTGGGATAATTTTATGTGATCAAAGCCCACAACAAGACACTCGTTGTGTGACCAAATGGTTGCAATCAACCACACACACATAAAAATAAAGAGGCCATTGCCTGGACAATAGTCACTCAAAATACAAGTTTACCTCACTTAAAAGAGCATGTAGTGACTCTTTTTAACACCTACGGCCACATTTGACATAATTTTATGTGACCAAAGCCCACAACAAGACGCTCGTTGTGTGACAAATGTTTGCAAGCAGCCACACACACTTAAAAATAAAATGGCCAATGCATTGATGATAGTCACACAAAATACAGGTTTACCTCATTTAAAAGAGCATATAGTCACACTTTTTAATTCCTACGACCACATTTGACATAATTTTATGTGACCAAAGCCCACAACAAGACACTTGTTGTGTGACCAAATGGTTGCAATTAGCACACACAAATAAAAATAAAGTGGCCATTGCATGGACAATAGGCACACAAAATACAAGTTTACCTCACTTAAAAGAGCATATGGTCATAATTTTACACCTACGGCCACATTTGACATAATTTATGTGACCAAAGCCCACAACAAAACACTTGTTGTGTGACCAAATGATTGCAATCAACACACACAAATAAAAATAAAGTGGCCATTGCATGGACAATAGTCACCCAAAATACAAGTTTACCTCACTTAAAAGAGGATATGGTCACACTTTTTACACCTACGGCCACATTTGACATAATTTATGTGACCAAAGCCCACAACAAAACACTTGTTGTGTGACCAAATGATTGCAATCAACACACACAAATAAAAATAAAGTGGCCATTGCATGGACAATAGTCACCCAAAATACAAGTTTACCTCACTTAAAAGAGCATATGGTCACACTTTTTAACACCTAGGGCAACATTTTGCATAATTTTATGTGACCAAAGCCCACAACATGACACTCGCTGTGTGACCTAATGGTTGCAATCACCTACACACAAATAAAAATAAAGTGCCTATTGCATGGACAATAGTCACACAAAATATAAGTTTAACTCACTTCTTAGAGCATATGGTCACAGTTTTTAACACCTACGGCCACATTTGGCATAATTTTATGTGACTAAAGCACACAACAAGACACTCGTTGTGTGACCATAAGGTTGCAATCAGCCACACACAAATAAAAATAAAGTGGCAATTGCATGGACAATAGGCACACAAAATACAAGTTTACCTCACTTAAAACAGCTTATGGTCACACTTTTTAACATCTACGGCCACATTTGGCATAATTTTATGTGACCAAAGCACACAACAAGACACTCGTTTGTGACCAAAAGGTTGCAATCAGCCACACACAAATAAAAATAAAGTGGCCACTGCATGGACAATAGTCACACAAAATACAAGTTTGCCTCACTTAAAAGAGCATATGGTCACACTTTTTAGCACCTACGGCAACATTTTGCATAATTTTATGTGACCAAAGCCCACAACAAGACACTCGTTGTGTGACCAAATGGTTGCAATCACCTACACACAAATAAAAATAAAGTGGCCATTGCATGGACAATAGTCACACAAAATACAAGTTTACCTCACTTAAAAGAGCATATGGTCACACTTTTTACACCTACGGCCACATTTGACATAATTTATGTGACCAAAGCCCACAACAAAACACTTGTTGTGTGACCAAATGATTGCAATCAACACACACAAATAAAAATAAAGAGGCCATTTCATGGACAATAGTCACACAAAATACAATTTTACCTCACTTAAAAGAGCATATGGTCACACTTTTTAACACCTACGGCTACATTTTGCATAATTTTATGTGACCAAAGCCCACAACAAGACACTCGTTGTGTGACCAAATGGTTGCAATCAACCACACACACATAAAAATAAAGTGGCCAATGCATGTACAATAGTCACACAAAATACAAGTTTACCTCACTTAAAAGAGCATATGCTCAAACTTTTTAACACCTACGGCAACATTTTGCATAATTTTATGTGACCAAAGCCCACAACAAGACACTCGTTGTGTGACCAAATGGTTGCAATCACCTATACACAAATAAAAATAAAGTGGCCATTGCATGGACAATAGTCACACAAAATACAAGTTTACCTCACTTAAAAGAGCATGTAGTGACTCTTTTTAACACCTACGGCCACATTTGACATAATTTTATGTTACCAAAGCCCACAACAAGACGCTCGTTGTGTGACAAATGGTTGCAAGCAGCCACACACACTTAAAAATAAAATGGCCAATGCATTGACAATAGTCACACAAAATACAAGTTTACCTCATTTAAAAGAGCATATAGTCACACTTTTTAAATCCTACGACCACATTTGACATAATTTTATGTGACCAAAGCCCACAACTAGACACTTGTTGTGTGACCAAATGGTTGCAATTAGCACACACAAATAAAAATAAAGTGGCCATTGCATGGACAATAGGCACACAAAATACAAGTTTACCTCACTTAAAAGAGCATATGGTCATACTTTTTACACTTACGGCCACATTTGACATAATTTATGTGACCAAAGCCCACAACAAAACACTTGTTGTGTGACCAAATGATTGCAATCAACACACACAAATAAAAATAAAGTGGCCATTGCATCGACAATAGTCACCCAAAATACAAGTTTACCTCACTTAAAAGAGCATATGGTCACACTTTTTAACACCTAGGGCAACATTTTGCATAATTTTATGTGACCAAAGCCCACAACAAGACACTCGCTGTGTCACCTACACACAAATAAAAATAAAGTGCCTATTGCATGGACAATAGTCACACAAAATATAAGTTTAACTCACTTCTTAGAGCATATGGTCACAGTTTTTAACACCTACGGCCACATTTGGCATAATTTTATGTGACTAAAGCACACAACAAGACACTCGTTGTGTGACCATAAGGTTGCAATTAGCCACACACAAATAAAAATAAAGTGGCAATTGCAAGGACAATAGGCACACAAAATACAAGTTTACCTCACTTAAAACAGCTTATGGTCACACTTTTTAACATCTACGGACACATTTGGCATAATTTTATGTGACCAAAGCACACAACAAGACACTCGTTTGTGACCAAAAGGTTGCAATCAGCCACACACAAATAAAAATAAAGTGGCCATTGCATGGACAATAGTCACACAAAATACAAGTTTACCTCACTTAAAAGAGCATATGGTCAAACTTTTTAACACCTACGGCAACATTTTGCATAATTTTATGTGACCAAAGCCCACAACAAGACACTCGTTGTGTGACCAAATGGTTGCAATCACCTACACACAAATAAAAATAAAGTGGCCATTGCATGGACAATAGTCACAAAAAATACAAGTTTACCTCACTTAAAAGAGCATATGGTCAAACTTTTTACACCTACGGCCACATTTGACATAATTTATGTGACCACAGCCCACAACAAGACACTCGTTGTGTGACCAAATGGTTGCAATCACCTACACACAAATAAAAATAAAGTGGCCATTGCATGGACAATAGTCACACAAAATACAAGTTTACCTCACTTAAAAGAGCATATGGTCACAATTTTTAACACCGACGGCAGCATTTTGCATAATTTTATGTGACCAAAGCCCACAACAAGACACTCGTTCTGTGACCAAATGGTTGCAATCAACCACACACACATAAAAATAAAGTGGCCAATGCATGTACAATAGTCACACAAAATACAAGTTTACCTCACTTAAAACAGCTTATGGTCACACTTTTTAACACCTACGGCCACATTTGGCATAATTTTATGTGACCAAAGCCCACAACAAAACACTCGTTGTGTGACAAAATGGTTGCAATCAACACACACAAATAAAAATAAAGTGGCCATTGCATGGACAATAGTCACCCAAAATATAAGTTTAACTCATTTCAAACAGCAAATGGTCACAATTTTTAACACCTACGGCCACATTTGGGATAATTTTATGTGATCAAAGCCCACAACAAGACACTCGTTGTGTGACCAAATGATTGCAATAAGCCACACACAAATAAAAATAAAGTGGCCATTGCATGGACAATAGTCACACAGAATACAAGTTTACCTCACTTAAAAGAGCATATGGACACAATTTTTAACACCTACGGCAACATTTTGCATAATTTTATGTGACCAAAGCCCACAACAAGACACTCGTTCTGTGACCAAATGGTTGCAATCAACCACCCACACATAAAAATAAAGTGGCCAATGCATGTACAATAGTCACACAAAATCCAAGTTTACCTCACTTAAAAGAGCATATAGTCACACTTTTTAGATCCTACGACCACATTTGACATAATTTTATGTGACCAAAGCCCACAACAAGACACTCGTTGTGTGACCGAATGGTTGCAATTAGCACACACAAATAAAAATAAAGTGGCCATTGCATGGACAATAGGCACACAAAATACAAGTTTACCTCACTTAAAAGAGCATATGGTCACACTTTTTTACAGCTACGGCAACATTTTGCATAATTTTATGTGACCAAAGCCCACAACAAGACACTCGTTCTGTGACCAAATGGTTGCAATCAACCACACACACATAAAAATAAAGTGGCCAATGCATGTACAATAGTCACACAAAATCCAAGTTTACCTTACTTAAAAGAGCATATAGTCACACTTTTTAAATCCTACGACCACATTTGACATAATTTTATGTGACCAAAGCCCACAACAAGACACTCGTTGTGTGACCACAACAAGACACTCGTTGTGTGACCGAATAGTTGCAATCAACACACACAAATAAAAAAAGTGGCCATTGCATGGACAATAGTCACCCAAAATACATGTTTACCTCACTTAAAAGAGCATATGGTCACACTTTTTAACACCTTGGGCAACATTTTGCCTAATTTTATGTGACCAAAGCCCACAACAAGACCCTCGCTGTGTGACCAAATGGTTGCAATCACCTACACATAAATAAAAATAAAGTGCCTATTGCATGGACAATAGTCACACAAAATATAAGTTTAACTCACTTCTTAGAGCATATGGTCACAGTTTTTAACACCTACGGCCACATTTGGCATAATTCTATGTGACCAAAGCACACAACAAGACACTCGTTGTGTGACCATAAGGTTGCAATCAGCCACACACAAATAAAAATAAAGTGGCAATTGCATGGACAATAGGCACACAAAATACAAGTTTACCTCACTTAAAACAGCTTATGGTCACACTTTTTAACACCTACGGCCACATTTGGCATAATATTATGTGACCAAAGCACACAAAAAGACACTCGTTTTTGACCAAAAAGTTGCAATCAGCCACACACAAATAAAAATAAAGTGGCCATTGCATGGACAATAGTCACACAAAATACAAGTTTACCTCACTTAAAAGAACATATGGTCACACTTTTTACACCTACGGCCACATTTGACATAATTTATGTGACCAAAGCCCACAACAAGACACACGTTGTGTGACCAAATGGTTGCAATCACCTACACACAAATAAAAATAAAGTGCCCATTGCATGGACAATAGTCACACGAAATACAAGTTTACCTCACTTAAAAGAGAATATGGTCACAATTTTTAACACCTACGGCAACATTTTGCATAATTTTATGTGACCAAAGCCCACAACAAGACACTCGTTCAGTGACCAAATGGTTGCAATCAACCACACACACATAAAAATAAAGTGGCCAATGCATGTACAATAATCACACAAAATACAAGTTTACCTCACCTAAAAGAGAATATGGTCACAATTTTTAACACCTACGGCAACATTTTGCATAATTTTATGTGACCAAAGCCCACAACAAGACACTCGTTCAGTGACCAAATGGTTGCAATCAACCACACACACATAAAAATAAAGTGGCCAATGCATGTACAATAGTCACACAAAATACAAGTTTACCTCACTTAAAACAGCTTATGGTCACACCTTTTAACACCTACGGCCACATTTGACATAATTTTATGTGACCAAAGCCCACAACAAAACACTCGTTGTGTGACAAAATGGTTGCATCAACACACACAAATAAAATAAAGTGGCCATTGCATGGACAATAGTCACACAAAATATAAGTTTAACTCATTTCAAACAGCAAATGGTCACAATTTTTAACACGTACGACCACATTTGGGATAATTTTATGTGATCAAAGCCCACAACAAGACACTCGTTGTGTGACCAAATGATTGCAATCAGCCACACACAAATAAAAATAAAGTGGCCATTGCATGGACAATAGTCACACAAAATACAAGTTTACCTCACTTAAAAGAGCATATGGTCACAATTTTTAACACCTACGGCAACATTTTGCATAATTTTATGGGACCAAAGCCCACAACAAGACACTCGTTGTGTGACCAAATGGTTGCAATCAACCACACACACATAAAAATAAAGTGGCCAATGCATGTACAATAGTCACACAAAATCCAAGTTTACCTCACTTAAAAGAGCATATAGTCACACTTTTTAAATCCTACGACCACATTTGACATAATTTTATGTGACCAAAGCCCACAACAAGACACTCGTTGTGTGACAAAATGGTTGCAATCAACACACACAAATAAAAATAAAGTGGCCATTGCATGGACAATAGTCACACAAAATAAAAGTTTAACTCATTTCAAACAGCAAATGGTCACAATTTTTAACACCTACGGCCACATTTGGGATAATTTTATGTGATCAAAGCCCACAACAAGACACTCGTTGTGTGACCAAATGATTGCAATCAGCCACACACAAATAAAAATAAAGTGGCCATTGCATGGACAATAGTCACACAAAATACAAGTTTACCTCACTTAAAAAGAGCATATGGCACAATTTTTAAACCCTACGCAACATTTGCCATAACTTTATGGGACCAAAAGGCCCACAACAAGCACTCTGTTCTGTGGGACCAAATGGTTGCAATCAACACACAAACATAAAAATAGAAGTGGCCATAATGCATGTACAATAGTCGACACAAGAATCAATTTTTACCTCACTTAAAAGAGAGCATTTAGTCACACTTTTTTAATCCACGACCAATTTGACATAATTTTATTGACCACAGCCACAAGCAAGACATCGTTGTGTGATGCGAATGGGTGCAATCAAAAACCCAACCCCCAGCACAAATAAAAAAAAAGTGGCCATGCATGGACAATAGTCACCCAAAATACAAGTTTACGCTCACTTAAAAGAGCACTCATGGTCACACTTTTAACACCTTGGCTAAACATTTGCATTTAATTTTATGTGACCAAAGCCCACAACAAGACCACTCGCTGTTGACCAAATGTTGCAATCACACACAAATAAAAAAAAGTGGCCATTGCATGGACAATAGTCACCCAAAATACAAGTTTACCTTACTTAAAAGAGCATATGGTCACACTTTTTAACACCTTGGGCAACATTTTGCATAATTTTATGTGACCAAAGCCCACAACAAGACACTCGCTGTGTGACCAAATGGTTGCAATCACCTACACACAAATAAAAATAAAGTGCCTATTGCATGGACAATAGTCACACAAAATATAAGTTTAACTCACTTCTTAGAGCATATGGTCACAGTTTTTAACACCTACGGCCACATTTGGCATAATTCTATGTGACCAAAGCACACAACAAGACACTCGTTGTGTGACCATAAGGTTGCAATCAGCCACACACAAATAAAAATAAAGTGGCAATTGCATGGACAATAGGCACACAAAATACAAGTTTACCTCACTTAAAACAGCTTATGGTCACACTTTTTAACACCTACGGCCACATTTGGCATAATTTTATGTGACCAAAGCCCACAACAAGACACTCGTTTGTGACCAAAAGGTTGCAATCAGCCACACACAAATAAAAATAAAGTGGCCAATGCATGGACAACAGTCACTCAAAATACAAGTTTACCTCACTTAAAAGAGCATGTAGTGACTCTTTTTAACACCTACGGCCACATTTGACATAATTTTATGTGACCAAAGCCCACAACAAGACGCTCGTTGTGTGACAAATGGTTGCAATTAGCACAGACAAATAAAAATAAAGTGGCCATTGCACGTACAATAGTCACACGAAATACAAGTTTAACTCACTTAAAACAGCATATGGTCACACTTTTTAACACCTACGACCACATTTGGCAAAATTCTATGCGACCAAAGCCAACAACAAGACACTCGTTGTGTGACCAAATGGTTGCAATCAACCACACACACATAAAAATAAAGTGGCTATTGCATTGACAATAGTCACACAAAATACAAGTTTACCTCACATAAAAGAGCATGTGGTCACACTTTTTAACACCTACGACAATATTTAGCAAAATTTTATGTGACCAAAGCCCACAACAATACACTCGTTGTGTGGCAAATGGTTGCAATCAACCATTTGGTCACACACACATAAAAATAAGATGGCCATTGAATGCACCATAGTCACACAAAATACAAGTTTACCTCACTTAAAAGAGCGTATGGTCACCCTTTTTAACACCTACGGCCACATTTGACATAAATTTATGTGACCAAAGCCCACAACAAGACACTCGTTGTGTGACCAAATGGTTGCAATTAGCACACAACAATAAAAATAAAGTGGCCATTGCATGGACAATAGTCACACAAAATACAAGTTTACCTCACTTAATAGAACATATGGTCACACTATTTAACATCTACGACCACATTTGGCATAAATTTATGTGACCAAAGCCCACAACAAGACACTCGTTGTGTGACCAAATGGTTGCAATTAGCACACACAAATAAAAATAAAGTGGTCATTGCACGTACAATAGTCACACGTACAAGTTTAACTCACTTAAAATAGCATATGGTCACACTTTTTAACACCTACGGCCACATTTGGCAAAATTTTATGCGACCAAAGCCAACAACAAGACACTCGTTGTGTGACCAAATGGTTGCAATCAACCACACACACATAAAAATAAAGTGGCTATTGCATTGACAATAGTCACACAAAATACAAGTTTACCTCACTTAAAAGAGCACGTGGTCACAATTTTTAACACTTACGGCAATATTTAGCATAATTTTAGGTGACCAAAGCCCACAACAATACACTCGTTGTGTGGCAAATGGTTGCAATCAGCCACACACACATAAAAATAAGGTGGCCATTGAATGCACCATAGTCACACAAAATACAAGTTTACTTCACTTAAAAGAGAGTATGGTCACCCTTTTTAACACCTACGGCCACGTTTGACATAATTTATTGTGACCAAAGCCCACAACAAGACACTCGTTGTGTGACCAAATGGTTGCAATTAGCACACACAAATAAAAATAAAGTGGCCATTGCATGGACAATAGTCACACAAAATACAAGTTTACCTCACTTAATAGAACATATGGTCACACTATTTAACATCTACGGCCAGATTTGACATAATTTTATGTGACCAAAGCCCACAACAAGACACTCGTTGTGTGACTAAATGTTTGCAATAGCACACACAAATAAATATAAAGTGGCCATTGCATGGACAATAGTCACACAAAATACAAGTTTAACTCATTTAAAACAGCAAATGGTGACACTTTTTAACACCTACGACCACATTTGACATTATTTTATGTGACCAAAGCACACAACAACACACTCGTTGTGTGACCAAAAGGATGCAATCAGCCACACACAATAAAAATAAAGTGGCCATAGCATGGACAATAGTCACACAAAATACAAGTTTAACTCACTTAAAAGAGCATATGGTCTCACTTTTTAACACCTACGACCACATTTGGCATAATTTTATGTGACCAAAGCCAACAACAAGACACTCGTTGTGTGACCTAATGGTTGCAATTAGCACACACAAATAAAAATAAAGTGGCCAATGCACGGACAATAGTCACACGAAATACAAGTTTAACTCACTTGAAAGAGCATATGGTCACAATTTTTAACACCTACGGCAACATTTTGCATAATTTTATGTGACCAAAGCCCACAACAAGACACTCGTTCTGTGACCAAATGGTTGCAATCAACCACACACACATAAAAATAAAGTGGCCAATGCATGTACAATAGTCACACAAAATACAAGTTTACCTCACTTAAAAGAGCATATGGTCACACTTTTTAACACCTACGACAACATTTTGCATAATTTTATGTGACCAAAGCCCACAACAAGACACACGTTGTGTGACCAAATGGTTACAATCACCTACACACAAATAAAAATAAAGTGGCCATTGCATGGACAATAGTCACACAAAATACAAGTTTACCTCACTTAAAAGAACATATGGTCACACTTTTTAACAGCAACGGCCACATTTGACATAAATTTATGTGACCAAAGCCCACAACAAAACACTCGTTGTGTGACAAAATGGTTGCAATCAACACACACAAATAAAAATAAAGTGGCCATTGCATGGACAATAGTCACACAAAATACAAGTTTACCTCACTTAAAAGAGCATATGGTCACAATTTTTAACACCTACGGCAACATTTTGCATAATTTTATGTGACCAAAGCCCACAACAAGACACTCGTTCTGTGACCAAATGGTTGCAATCAACTACACACACATAATAATAAAGTGGCCAATGCATGTACAATACTCACACAAAATACAAGTTTACCTCACTTAAAAGAGCATATGGTCACACTTTTTAACACCTACGACAACATTTTGCATAATTTTATGTGACTAAAGCCCACAACAAGACACTCGTTGTGTGACCAAATGGTTGCAATCACCTACACACAAATAAAAATAAAGTGGCCATTGCATGGACAATAGTCACACAAAATACAAGTTTACCTCACTTAAAATAGCATGTGGTCACAATTTTTAACACCTACGTCAATATTTAGCATAATTTTATGTGACCAAAGCCCACAACAATACACTCGTTGTGTGGCAAATGGTTGCAATCAGCCACACACACATAAAAATAAGGTGGCCATTGAATGCACCATAGTCACACAAAATACAAGTTTACCTCACTTAAAAGAGCGTATGGTCACCCTTTTTAACACCTACGGCCACGTTTGACATAATTTATTGTGACCAAAGCCCACAACAAGACAATCGTTGTGTGACTAAATGGTTGCAATTAGCACACACAAATAAAAATAAAGTGGCCATTGCATGGACAATAGTCACACAAAATACAAGTTTAACTCAATTAAAACAGCAAATGGTCACACTTTTTAACACCTACGGACACATTTGGTATAATTTTATGTAACCAAAGCCCACAACAAGACACTCGTTGTGTTACCAAATGGTTGCAATCAACCACACACAAATAAACATAAAGAGGTCATTGCATGGACAATAGTCACACAAAATACAAGTTTACCTCACTTAAAAGAGCATATGGTCACACTTTTTAACACCTACGGCCACTTTTTACATAATTTATTGTGTGACCAAATGGTTGCAATTAGCACACACAAATAAAAATAAAGTGGCCATTGCATGGACAATAGTCACACAAAATACAAGTTTACCTCACTTAATAGAACATATGGTCACACTATTTAACATCTACGGCCAGATTTGACATAATTTTATGTGACCAAAGCCCACAACAAGACACTCGTTGTGTGACTAAATGTTTGCAATTAGCACACACAAATAAATATAAAGTGGCCATTGCATGGACAATAGACACACAAAATACAAGTTTAACTCATTTAAAACAGCAAATGGTGACACTTTTTAACACCTACGGCCACATTTGACATTATTTTATGTGACCAAAGCACACAACAACACACTCGTTGTGTGACCAAAAGGATGCAATCAGCCACACACAATAAAAATAAAGTGGCCATAGCATGGACAATAGTCACACAAAATACAAGTTTAACTCACTTAAAAGAGCATATGGTCTCACTTTTTAACACCTACGACCACATTTGGCATAATTTTTTGTGACCAAAGCCAACAACAAGACACTCGTTGTGTGACCAAATGGTTGCAATTAGCACAGACAAATAAAAATAAAGTGGCCATTGCACGTACAATAGTCACACGAAATACAAGTTTAACTCACTTAAAACAGCATATGGTCACACTTTTTAACACCTACGACCACATTTGGCAAAATTCTATGCGACCAAAGCCAACAACAAGACACTCGTTGTGTGACCAAATGGTTGCAATCAACCACACACACATAAAAATAAAGTGGCTATTGCATTGACAATAGTCACACAAAATACAAGTTTACCTCACATAAAAGAGCATGTGGTCACACTTTTTAACACCTACGGGCAATATTTAGCATAATTTTATGTGACCAAAGCCCACAACAATACACTCGCTGTGTGACCAAATGGTTGCAATCAGCCACACACACATAAAAATAAGGTGGTCATTGCATGGACAATAGTCACACAAAATACAAGTTTAACTCACTTCTTAGAGCATATGGTCACCCTTTTTAACACCTACGGCCACATTTGGCATAATTCTATGTGACCAAAGCACACAACAAGACACTCGTTGTGTGACCAAATGGTTGCAATTAGCACACAACAATAAAAATACAAGTTTACCTCACTTAATAGAACATATGGTCACACTATTTAACATCTACGACCACATTTGGCATAAATTTATGTGACCAAAACCCACAACAAGACACTCGTTGTGTCACCAAATGGTTGCAATTAGCACACACAAATAAAAATAAAGTGGTCATTGCACGTACAATAGTCACACGAAATACAAGTTTAACTCACTTAAAACAGCATATGGTCACACTTTTTAACACCTACGGCCACATTTGGCAAAATTTTATGGGACCAAAGCCAACAACAAGACACTCGTTGTGTGACCAAATGGTTGCAATCAACCACACACACATAAAAATAAAGTGGCTATTGCATTGACAATAGTCACACAAAATACAAGTTTACCTCACTTTAAAGAGCATGTGGTCACAATTTTTAACACCTACGGCAATATTTAGCATAATTTTATGTGACCAAAGCCCACAACAATATACTCGTTGTGTGGCAAATGGTTGCAATCAGCCACACACACATAAAAATAAGGTGGCCATTGAATGCACCATAGTCACACAAAATACAAGTTTACCTCACTTAAAAGAGCGTATGGTCACCCTTTTTAACACCTACGGCCACGTTTGACATAATTTATTGTGACCAAAGCCCACAACAAGACACTCGTTGTGTGACCAAATGGTTGCAATTAGCACACACAAATAAAAATAAAGTGGCCATTGCATGGACAATAGTCACACAAAATACAAGTTTACCTCACTTAATAGAACATATGGTCACACTATTTAACATCTACGGCCAGATTTGACATAATTTTATGTGACCAAAGCCCACAACAAGACACTCGTTGTGTGACTAAATGTTTGCAATTAGCACACACAAATAAATATAAAGTGGCCATTGCATGGACAATAGTCACACAAAATACAAGTTTAACTCATTTAAAACAGCAAATGGTGACACTTTTTAACACCTACGGCCACATTTGACATTATTTTATGTGACCAAAGCACACAACAACACACTCGTTGTGTGACCAAAAGGATGCAATCAGCCACACACAATAAAAATAAAGTGGCCATAGCATGGACAATAGTCACACAAAATACAAGTTTAACTCACTTAAAAGAGCATATGGTCTCACTTTTTAACACCTACGACCACATTTGGCATAATTTTATGTGACCAAAGCCAACAACAAGACACTCGTTGTGTGACCAAATGGTTGCAATTAGCACACATAAATAAAAATAAAGTGGCCAATGCACGGACAATAGTCACACGAAATACAAGTTTAACTCACTTAAAACAGCATATGGTCACACTTTTTAACACCTACGGCCACATTTGGCAAAATTTTTTGCGACCAAAGCCAACAACAAGACACTCGTTGTGTGACGAAATGGTTGCAATCAACCACACACACATAAAAACAAAGTGGCTATTGCATTGACAATAGTCACACAAAATACAAGTTTACCTCACTTAAAAGAGCATGTGGTCACACTTTTTAACACCTACGGCAATATTTGGCATAATTTTATGTGACCAAAGCCCAAAACAATACACTCGTTGTGTGGCAAATGGTTGCAATCAGCCACACACACATAAAAATAAAGTGGCTATTGCATTGACAATAGTCACAAAAAATACAAGTTTACCTCACTTATAAGAGCATGTGGTCACACTTTTTAACACCTACGGCAATATTTGGCATAATTTTATGTGACCAATTCCCACAACAATACACTCGTAGTGTGGCAAATGGTTACAATTAGCCACACACACATAAAAATAAGGTGGCCATTGAATGCACCATAGTCACACAAAATACAAGTTTACCTCACTTAAAAGAGCGTATGGTCACACTTTTTAACACCTACGGCCACATTTGGCATTATTTTATGTGACCAAAGCACACAACAAGACACTCGTTGTGTGACCAAAAGGTTGCAATCAGCCACACACAATAAAAATAAAGTGGCCATTGCATGGACAATAGTCACACAAAATTTTTAATTTAGCTCACTTAAAGGAGCATATGGTCTCACTTTTTAACACCTACAGCCACATTTGACATAATTTTATGTGACCAAAGCCCACAACAAGACACTCGTTGTGTGACCGAATGGTTGCAATTAGCACACACAAATAAAAATAAAGTGTCTATTGCATGGCCAATAGTCACACAAAATACAAGTTTAACTCAGTTATAAGAGAATATGGTCACACTTTTTAACACCTACGACCACATTTGGGAAAATTTTATGTGATCAAAGCCCACAACAAGACACTCGTTGTGTGACCAAATGATTGCAATCAGCCACACACAAATAAAAATAAAGTGGCCATTGCATGGACAATAGTCACACAAAATACAAGTTTACCTCACTTAAAAGAGCATATGGTCACAATTTTTAACAACTACGGCAACATTTTGCATAATTTTATGTGACCAAAGCCCACAACAAGACACTCGTTCTGTGACCAAATGGTTGCAATCAACCACACACACATAAAAATAAAGTGGCCAATGCATGTACAATAGTCACACAAAATCCAAGTTTACCTCACTTAAAAGAGCATATGGTCTCACTTTTTAACACCTACGACCACATTTGGCATAATTTTATGTGACCAAAGCCAACAACAAGACACTCGTTGTGTGACCAAATGGTTGCAATCAGCACACATAAATAAAAATAAAGTGGCCAATGCACGGACAATAGTCACACGAAATACAAGTTTAACTCATTTCAAACAGCAAATGGTCACAATTTTTAACACCTACGGCCACATTTGGGATAATTTTATGTGATCAAAGCCCACAACAAGACACTCGTTGTGTGACCAAATGATTGCAATCAGCCACACACAAATAAAAATAAAGTGGCCATTGCATGGACAATAGTCACACAAAATACAAGTTTACCTCACTTAAAAGAGCATATGGTCACAATTTTTAACACCTACGGCAACATTTTGCATAACTTTATGTGACCAAAGCCCACAACAAGACACTCGTTCTATGACCAAATGGTTGCAATCAACCACACACACATAAAAATAAAGTGGCCAATGCATGTACAATAGTCACACAAAATCCAAGTTTACCTCACTTAAAAGAGCATATAGTCACACTTTTTAAATCCTACGACCATATTTGACATAATTTTATGTGACCAAAGCCCACAACAAGACACTCGTTGTGTGACCGAATGGTTGCAATCAACACACACAAATAAAAAAAAGTGGCCATTGCATGGACAATAGTCACCCAAAATACAAGTTTACCTCACTTAAAAGAGCATATGGTCACACTTTTTAACACCTTGGGCAACATTTTGCATAATTTTATGTGACCAAAGCCCAGAACAAGACACTCGCTTTGTGACCAAATGGTTGCAATAACCTACACACAAATAAAAATAAAGTGCCTATTGCATGGACAATAGTCACACAAAATATAAGTTTAACTCACTTCTTAGAGCATATGGTCACAGTTTTTAACACCTACGGCCACATTTGGCATAATTCTATGTGACCAAAGCCCACAACAAGACACTCGTTGTGTGACCATAAGGTTGCAATAAGCCACACACGAATAAAAATAAAGTGGCAATTGCATGGACAATAGGCACACAAAATACAAGTTTACCTCACTTAAAACAGCTTATGGTCACACTTTTTAACACCTACGACAACATTTTGCATAATTTTATGTGACCAAAGCCCACAACAAGACACTCGTTTGTGACCAAAAGGTTGCAATCAGCCACACACAAATAAAAATAAAGTGGCCAATGCATGGACAACAGTCACTCAAAATACAAGTTTACCTCACCTAAAAGAGCATGTAGTGACTCTTTTTAACACCTACGGCCACATTTGACATAATTTTATGTGACCAAAGCCCACAACAAGACGCTCGTTGTGTGACAAATGGTTGCAAGCAGCCACACACACTTAAAAATAATGGCCAATGCATTGACAATAGTCACAGAAAATACAAGTTTACCTCATTTAAAAGAGCATATAGTCACACTTTTTAAATCCTACGACCACATTTGACATAATTTTATGTGACCAAAGCCCACAACAAGACACTCGTTGTGTGACCAAATGGTTGCAATTAGCACAGACAAATAAAAATAAAGTGGCCATTGCACGTACAATAGTCACACGAAATACAAGTTTAACTCACTTAAAACAGCATATGGTCACACTTTTTAACACCTACGACCACATTTGGCAAAATTCTATGCGACCAAAGCCAACAACAAGACACTCGTTGTGTGACCAAATGGTTGCAATCAACCACACACACATAAAAATAAAGTGGCTATTGCATTGACAATAGTCACACAAAATACAAGTTTACCTCACTTAAAAGAGCATGTGGTCACACTTTTTAACACCTACGGCAATATATAGCATAATTTTATGTGACCAAAGCCCACAACAATACACTCGTTGTGTGGCAAATGGTTGCAATCAACCATTTGGTCACACACACATAAAAATAAGGTGGCCATTGAATGCACCATAGTCACACAAAATACAAGTTTACCTCATTTAAAAGAGCGTATGGTCACCCTTTTTGACACTTACGGCCACATTTGACATAAATTTATGTGACCAAAGCCCACAACAAGACACTCGTTGTGTGACCAAATGGTTGCAATTAGCACACAACAATAAAAATAAAGTGGCCATTGCATGGATAATAGTCACACAAAATACAAGTTTACCTCACTTAATAGAACATATGGTCACACTATTTAACATCTACGACCACATTTGGCATAAATTTATGTGACCAAAGCCCACAACAAGACACTCGTTGTGTGACCAAATGGTTGCAATTAGAACACACAAATAAAAATAAAGTGGTCATTGCACGTACAATAGTCACACGAAATACAAGTTTAACTCACTTAAAACAGCATATGGTCACACTTTTTAACACCTACGGCCACATTTGGCAAAATTTTATGCGACCAACGCCAACAACAAGTCACTCGTTGTGTGACCAAATGGTTGCAATCAACCACACGCACATAAAAATAAAGTGGCTATTGCATTGACAATAGTCACACAAAATACAAGTTTACCTCACTTAAAAGAGCATGTGGTCACAATTTTTAACACCTACGGCAATATTTAGCATAATTTTATGTGACCAAAGCCCACAACAATACACTCGTTGTGTGGCAAATGGTTGCAATCAGCCACACACACATAAAAATAAGGTGGCCATTGAATGCACCATAGTCACACAAAATACAAGTTTACTTCACTTAAAAGAGAGTATGGTCACCCTTTTTATCACCTACAGCCACGTTTGACATAATTTATTGTGACCAAAGCCCACAACAAGACACTCGTTGTGTGACCAAATGGTTGCAATTAGCACACACAAATAAAAATAAAATGGCCATTGCATGGACAATAGTCACACAAAATACAAGTTTACCTAACTTAATAGAACATATGGTCACACTATTTAACATCTACGGCCAGATTTGACATAATTTTATGTGACCAAAGCCCACAACAAGACACTCGTTGTGTGACTAAATGTTTGCAATTAGCACACACAAATAAATATAAAGTGGCCATTGCATGGACAATAGTCACACAAAATACAAGTTTAACTCATTTAAAACAGCAAATGGTGACACTTTTTAACACCTACGGCCACATTTGACATTATTTTATGTGACCAAAGCACACAACAACACACTCGTTGTGTGACCAAAAGGATGCAATCAGCCACACACAATAAAAATAAAGTGGCCATAGCATGGACAATAGTCACACAAAATACAAGTTTAACTCACTTAAAAGAGCATATGGTCTCACTTTTTAACACCTACGACCACATTTGGCATAATTTTATGTGACCAAAGCCAACAACAAGACACTCGTTGTGTGACCAAATGGTTGCAATTAGCACACACAAATAAAAATAAAGTGGCCAATGCACGGACAATAGTCACACGAAATACAAGTTTAACTCACTTAAAAGAGCATATGGTCACAATTTTTAACACCTACGGCAACATTTTGCATAATTTTATGTGACCAAAGCCCACAACAAGACACTCGTTCTGTGACCAAATGGTTGCAATCAACCACACACACATAAAAATAAAGTGGCCAATGCATGTACAATATTCACACAAAATACAAGTTTACCTCACTTAAAAGAGCATATGGTCAAACTTTTTAACACCTACGACAACATTTTGCATAATTTTATGTGACCAAAGCCCACAACAAGACACACGTTGTGTGACCAAATGGTTACAATCACCTACACACAAATAAAAATAAAGTGGCCATTGCATGGACAATAGTCACACAAAATACAAGTTTACCTCACTTAAAAGAACATATGGTCACACTTTTTAACACCAACGGCCACATTTGACATAAATTTATGTGACCAAAGCCCACAACAAAACACTCGTTGTGTGACAAAATGGTTGCAATCAACACACACAAATAAAAATAAAGTGGCCATTGCATGGACAATAGTCACACAAAATACAAGTTTACCTCACTTAAAAGAGCATATGGTCACAATTTTTAACACCTACGGCAACATTTTGCATAATTTTATGTGACCAAAGCCCACAACAAGACACTCGTTCTGTGACCAAATGGTTGCAATCAACCACACACACATAATAATAAAGTGGCCAATGCATGTACAATAGTCACACAAAATACAAGTTTACCTCACTTAAAAGAGCATATGGTCACACTTTTTAACACCTACGGCAACATTTTGCATAATTTTATGTGACTAAAGCCCACAACAAGACACTCGTTGTGTGACCAAATGGTTGCAATCACCTACACACAAATAAAAATAAAGTGGCCATTGCATGGACAATAGTCACACAAAATACAAGTTTACCTCTCTTAAAATAGCATGTGGTCACAATTTTTAACACCTACGGCAATATTTAGCATAATTTTATGTGACCAAAGCCCACAACAATACACTCGTTGTGTGGCAAATGGTTGCAATCAGCCACACACACATAAAAATAAGGTGGCCATTGAATGCACCATAGTCACACAAAATACAAGTTTACCTCACTAAAAAGAGCGTATGGTCACCCTTTTTAACACCTACGGCCACGTTTGACATAATTTATTGTGACCAAAGCCCACAACAAGACACTCGTTGTGTGACTAAATGGTTGCAATTAGCACACTCAAATAAAAATAAAGTGGCCATTGCATGGACAATAGTCACACAAAATACAAGTTTAACTCAATTAAAACAGCAAATGGTCAGACTTTTTAACACCTACGGACACATTTGGTATAATTTTATGTAACCAAAGCCCACAACAAGACACTCGTTGTGTTACCAAATGGTTGCAATCAACCACACACACATAAACATAAAGAGGTCATTGCATGGACAATAGTCACACAAAATACAAGTTTACCTCACTTAAAAGAGCATATGGTCACACTTTTTAACACCTACGGCCACTTTTTACATAATTTATTGTGTGACCAAATGGTTGCAATTAGCACACACAAATAAAAATAAAGTGGCCATTGCATGGACAATAGTCACACAAAATACAGGTTTACCACACTTAATAGAATATATGGTCGCACTATTTAACATCTACGGCCACATTTGACATAATTTTATGTGACCAAAGCCCACAACAAGACACTCGTTGTGTGACTAAATGTTTGCAAGTAGCACACACAAATAAAAATAAAGTGGGCATTGCATGGACAATAGTCACATAAAATACAAGTTTAACTCATATAAAACAGCAAATGGTCACCCTTTTTAACACCTACGGCCGCATTTGGCATTATTTTATGTGACCAAAGCACACAACAACACACTCGTTGTCTGACAAAAAGGATGGAATCAGCCACACACAATGAAAATAAAGTGGCCATAGCATGGACAATAGTCACACAAAATACAAGTTTACCTCCTTAAAAGAGCATATGGTCTCACTTTTTAACACCTACGACCACATTTGGCATAATTTTGTGTGACCAAAGCCCACAACAAGACACTCGTTGTGTGACCAAATGGTTGCAATTAGCACACACAATAAAGTGGTCATTGCACGTACAATAGTCACACGAAATACAAGTTTAACTCACTTAAAACAGCATATGGTCACACTTTTTAACACCTACGGCCACATTTGGCAAAATTCTATGCGACCAAAGCCAACAACAAGACATTCGTTGTGTGACCAAATGGTTGCAATCAACCACACACACATAAAAATAAAGTGGCTATTGCATTGACAATAGTCACACAAAATACAAGTTTACCTCTCTTAAAAGAGCATGTGGTCACACTTTTTAACACCTTGGGCAACATTTTGCATAATTTTATTTGACCAAAGCCCACAACAATACACTCGCTGTGTGACCAAATGGTTGCAATCAGCCACACACACATAAAAATTAGGTGGTCATTGCATGGACAATAGTCACACAAAATACAAGTTTAACTCACTTCTTAGAGCATATGGTCACCCTTTTTAACACCTACGGCCACATTTGGCATAATTCTATGTGACCAAAGCACACAACAAGACACTCGTTGTGTGAACAAATGGTTGCAATTAGCACACAACAATAAAAATAAAGTGGCAATTGCATGGACAATAGGCACACAAAATACAAGTTTACCTCACTTAATAGAACATATGGTCACACTATTTAACATCTACGACCACATTTGGCATAAATTTATGTGACCAAAGCCCACAACAAGACACTCGTTGTGTGACCAAATGGTTGCAATTAGCACACACAAATAAAAATAAAGTGGTCATTGCACGTACAATAGTCACACGAAGTACAAGTTTAACTCACTTAAAACAGCATATGGTCACAATTTTTAACACCTACGGCCACAATTGGCAAAATTTTATGCGACCAAAGCCAACAACTAGACACTCGTTGTGTGACCAAATGGTTGCAATCAACCACACACACATAAAAATAAAGTGGCTATTGCATTGACAATAGTCACACAAAATACAAGTTTACCTCACTTAAAAGAGCATATGGTCACAATTTTTAACACCTACGGCAATATTTAGCATAATTTTATGTGACCAAAGCCCACAACAATACGCTCGTTGTGTGGCAAATGGTTGCAATCAGCCACACACACATAAAAATAAGGTGGCCATTGAATGCACCATAGTCACACAAAATACAAGTTTACCTCACTTAAAAGAGCGTATGGTCACCCTTTTTAACACTTACGGCCACGTTTGACATAATTTATTGTGACCAAAGCCCATAACAAGACACTCGTTGTGTGACCAAATGGTTGCAATTAGCACACACAAATAAAAATAAAGTGGCCATTGCATGGACAATAGTCACACAAAATACAAGTTTACCTCACTTAATAGAACATATGGTCACACTATTTAACATCTACGGCCAGATTTGACATAATTTTATGTGACCAAAGCCCACAATAAGACACTCGTTGTGTGACTAAATGTTTGCAATTAGCACACACAAATAAATATAAAGTGGCCATTGCATGGACAATAGTCACACAAAATACAAGTTTAACTCATTTAAAACAGCAAATGGTGACACTTTTTAACACCTACCGCCACATTTGACATTATTTTAAGTGACCAAAGCACACAACAACACACTCGTTGTGTGACCAAAAGGATGCAATCAGCCACACACAATAAAAATAAAGTGGCCATAGCATGGACAATAGTCACACAAAATACAAGTTTAACTCACTTAGAAGAGCCTATGGTCTCACTTTTTAACACCTACGACCACATTTGGCATAATTTTATGTGACCAAAGCCAACAACAAGACACTCGTTGTGTGACCAAATGGTTGCAATTAGCACACATAAATAAAAATAAAGTGGCCAATGCACGGACAATAGTCACACGAAATACAAGTTTAACTCACTTAAAACAGCATATGGTCACACTTTTTAACACCTACGGCCACATTTGGCAAGATTTTTTGCGACCAAAGCCAACAACAAGACACTCGTTGTGTGACGAAATGGTTGCAATCAACCACACACACATAAAAATAAAGTGGCTATTGCATTGACAATAGTCACACAAAATACAAGTTTACCTCACTTAAAAGAGCATGTGGTCACACTTTTTAACACCTACGGCAATATTTGGCATAATTTTATGTGACCAAAGCCCAAAACAATACACTCGTTGTGTGGCAAATGGTTGCAATCAGCCAATCACACATAAAAATAAAGTGGCTATTGCATTGACAATAGTCACAAAAAATACAAGTTTACCTCACTTAAAAGAGCATGTGGTCACACTTTTTAACACCTACGGCGATATTTGGCATAATTTTATGTGACCAAATCCCACAACAATACACTCGTTGTGTGGCAAATGGTTGCAATCAGCCACACACACATAAAAATTAGGTGGCTATTGAATGCACCATAGTCACACAAAATACAAGTTTACCTCACTTAAAAGAGCGTATGGTCACACTTTTTAACACCTACGGCCACATTTGGCATTATTTTATGTGACCAAAGCACACAACAAGACACTCGTTGTGTGACCAAAAGGTTGCAATCAGCCACACACAATAAAAATAAAGTGGCCATTGCATGGACAATAGTCACACAAAATTTTTAATTTAGCTCACTTAAAGGAGCATATGGTCTCACTTTTTAACACCTACGGCCACATTTGACATAATTTTATGTGACCAAAGCCCACAACAATACACTCGTTGTGTGACCGAATGGTTGCAATTAGCACACACAAATAAAAATAAAGTGTCTATTGCATGGCCAATAGTCACACAAAATACATGTTTAACTCACTTATAAGAGAATATGGTCACACTTTTTAATACCTACGACCACATTTGGCATAATTTTATGTGACCAACGCACACAACAAGACACTCGTTGTGTGACCATAAGGTTGGAAACAGCCACACACAATTAAAAATAAAGTGGCCATTGCATGGACAATAGGCACACAAAATACAGGTTTACCTCACTTAAAAGAGCATATAGTCACACTTTTTAACACCGACGGCCACATTTGGCATAATTTTATGTGACCAAAGCCCACAAGAAGACACTCGTTGTGTGACTAAATGGTTGCAATTAGCACACACAAATAAAAATAAAGTGGCCATTGCATTGACAATAGTCACACAAAATACAAGTTTAACTTACTTAAAACAGCAAATGGTCACACTTTTTAACACCTACGTCCACATTTGGGATAATTTTATGTAACCAAAGCCCACAACAAGACACTCGTTGTGTGACCAAATTGTTGCAATCAACCACTCACACATAAAAATAAAGAGGCCATTGCATGGACAATAGTCACACCAAATACAAGTTTACCTCACTTAAAAGAGCATATGGTCACGCTTTTTAACACCTACGGCCACATTTGACATAATTTATTGTTACCAAAGCCCACAACAAGACACTCGTTGTGTGACCAAATGGTTGCAATTAGCAAACATAAATAAAAATAAAGTGGCCATTGCATGGACAATTGTCACACAAAATACAAGTCTACCTCACTTAATAGAACATATGGTCACACTATTTAACACCTACGGCCACATTTGACATAATTTTATGTGACCAAAGCCTACAACAAGACACTCGTTGTGTGACAAAATGTTTGCAATTAGCACACACAAATAAAAATAAAGTGGCCATTGTGTGGACCATAGTCACACAAAATACAAGTTTAACTCATTTAAAACAGCAAATGGTCAAACTTTTTAACACCTACGGCCACATTTAGCATTATTTTATGTGACCAAAGCACACAACAACACACTTGCAATCAGCCACAAACAATAAAAATAAAGTGGCCATTGCATGGACAATAGTCACACAAAATACAAGTTTACCTCACTTAAAAGAGCATATGGTCTCACTTTTTAACACCTACGACCACATTTGGCATAATTTTATGTGACCAAAGCCCACTACAAGACACTCGTTGTGTGACCAAATTGTTGCAATTAGCTCACACAAATAAAAATAAAGTGGCCATTGCACGGACAATAGTCACACGAAATACAAGTTTAACTCACTTAAAACAGCATATGGTCACACTTTTTAACACCTACGGCCACATTTGGCAAAATTTTATGCAACCAAAGCCAACAACCAGGCGCTCGTTGTGTGACCAAATGGTTGCAATCAACCACACACACATAAAAATAAAGTGGCTATTGCATTGACAATAGTCACACAAAATACAAGTTTACCTCACTTAAAAGAGCATGTGGTCACAGTTTTTAACACATACGACAATATTTGGCATAATTTTATGTGACCAAAGCCCACAACAATACACTCGTTGTGTGGCAAATGGTTGCAATCAACCACACACACATAAAAATAAGGTGGCCATTGAATGCACCATAGTCACACAAAATACAAGTTTATCTCACTTAAAAGAGCGTATGGTCACCCTTTTTAACACCTACGGCCACATTTAACATAATTTATTGTGACCAAAGCCCAAAACAAGACACTCGTTGTGTGACCAAATGGTTGCAATCAGCCACACACAATAAAAATAAAGTGGCCATTGCATAGACAATAGTCACACAAAATTTTAGTTTAGCTCACTTAAAGGAGAATATGGTCTCACTTTTTAACACCTACGACCACATTTGACATAATTTTATGTTACCAAAGCCCACAACAAGACACTCGTTGTGTGACCAAATGGTTGCAATTAGCACACACAAATAAAAATAAAGTGTTTATTTCATGGACAATAGTCACACAAAATACAAGTTTAACTCACTTATAAGAGCATATGGTCACACTTTTTAACACCTACAACCACATTTGGCATAATTTTATGTGACCAAAGCACACAAGACACTCGTTGTGTGACCATAAGGTTGCAAACAGCCACACACAATTAAAAATAAAGTGGCCATTGCATGCACAATACGCACACAAGGTACAAGTTTACCTTACTTAAAAGAGCATATAGTCACACTTTTTAACACCTATGGCCACATTTGGCATAATCTGATGTGACCAAATCCCACAACAAGACACTCGTTGTGTGACAAAATGGTTGCAATCAGCACACACAAATAAAAATAAAGTGGCCATTGCATGGACACTAGTCACACAAAATACAAGTTTACCTCACTTAAAAGAGCATATGGTCACACTTTTTAACACCTACGACCACATTTTGCATAATTTTATGTGACCAAAGCCCACAACAAGACACTCGTTGTGTGACCAAATGGTTGCATTCACCCACACACAAATTAAAATAAAGTGGCCATTGCATGGACAATAGTCACACAAAATACACGTTTACCTCACTTAAAAGAGCATGTGGTCACACTTTTTAACACCTACGGCAATATTTAGCATAATTTTATGTGACCAAAGCCCACAACAATACACTCGTTGTGTGGCAAATGGTTGCAATCAGCCACACACACATAAAAGTAAGGTGGCCATTGAATGCACGATAGTCACACAAAATACAAGTTTACCTCACTTAAAAGAGCGTATGGTCACCCTTTTTAACACCTACGGCCACGTTTGACATAATTTATTGTGACCAAAGCCCACAACAAGACACTCGTTGTGTGACCAAATTGTTGCAATTAGCACACACAAATAAAAATAAAGTGGCCATTGCATGGACAATAGTCACACAAAATACAAGTTTACCTCACTTAATAGAACATATGGTCACACTATTTAACATCTACGGCCACATTTGACATAATTTTATGTGACCAAAGCCCACAACGCTACACTCGTTGTGTGACTAAATGTTTGCAATTAGCACACACAAATAAATATAAAGTGGCCATTGCATGGACAATAGTCACACAAAATACAAGTTTAACTCATTTAAAACAGCAAATGGTGACACTTTTTAACACCTACGGCCACATTTGACATTATTTTATGTGACCAAAGCACACAACAACACACTCGTTGTGTGACCAAAAGGATGCAATCAGCCACACACAATAAAAATAAAGTGGCCATAGCATGGACAATAGTCACACAAAATACAAGTTTAACTCACTTAAAAGAGCATATGGTCTCACTTTTTAACACCTACGACCACATTTGGCATAATTTTATGTGACCAAAGCCCACAACAAGACACTCGTTGTGTGACCAAATGGTTGCAATTAGAACACACAAATAAAAATAAAGTGGCCAATGCACGGACAATAGTCACACGAAATACAAGTTTAACTCACTTAAAACAGCATATGGTCACACTTTTTAACACCTACGGCAATATTTGGCATAATTTTATGTGACCAAAGCCCACAACAATACACTCGTTGTTTGGCAAATGGTTGCAATCAGCCACACACACATAAAACTGAAGTGGCTATTGCATTGACAATAGTCACAAAAAATACAAGTTTACCTCACTTAAAAGAGCATGTGGGCACACTTTTTAACACCTACGGCAATATTTGGCATAATTTTATGTGACCAAATCCCACAACAATACACTCGTTGTGTGGCAAATGGTTGCAAGCAGCCACACACACATAAAAATAAGGTGGCCATTGAATGCACCATAGTCACACAAAATACAAGTTTACCTCACTAAAAAGAGCGTATGGTCACACTTTTTAACACCTACGGCCACATTTGGCATTATTTTATGTGACCAAAGCACACAACAAGACACTCGTTGTGTGACCAAAAGGTTGCAATCAGCCACACACAATAAAAATAAAGTGGCCATTGCATGGACAATAGTCACACAAAATTTTTAAATTAGCTCACTTAAAGGAGCATATGGTCTCACTTTTTAACACCTACGGCCACATTTGACATAACTTTATGTGACCAAAGCCCACAACAAGACTATCGTTGTGTGACCGAATGGTTGGAATTAGCACACACAAATAAAAATAAAGTGTCTATTGAATGGCCAATAGTCACACAAAATACAAGTTTAACTCACTTATAAGAGAATATGGTCACACTTTTTAACACCTACGACCACATTTGGCATAATTTTATGTGACCAAAGCACACAACAAGACACTCGTTGTGTGACCATAAGGTTGCAAACAGCCACACACAATTAAAAATAAAGTGGCCATTGCATGGACAATAGGCACACAAAATACAAGTTTACCTCACTTAAAAGAGCATATAGTCACACTTTTTAACACCGACGGCCACATTTGGCATAATTTTATGTGACCAAAGCCCACAAGAAGACACTCGTTGTGTGACTAAATGGTTGCAATTAGCACACACAAATAAAAATAAAGTGGCCATTGCATTGACAATAGTCACACAAAATACAAGTTTAACTTACTTAAAACAGCAAATGGTCACACTTTTTAACACCTACGGCCACATTTGGGATAATTTTATGTAACCAAAGCCCACAACAAGACACTCGTTGTGTGACCAAATGGTTGCAATCAACCACTCACACATAAAAATAAAGAGGCCAGTGCATGGACAATAGTCACACCAAATACAAGTTTACCTCACTTAAAAGAGCATATGGTCACACTTTTTAACACCTACGGCCACATTTGACATAATTTATTGTGACCAAAGCCCACAACAAGACACTCGTTGTGTGACCAAATGGTTGCAATCAGCCACACACAATAAAAATAAAGTGGCCATTGCATGGACAATAGTCACACAAAATTTTAGTTTAGCTCACTTAAAGGAGAATATGGTCTCACTTTTTAACACCTACGGCCACATTTGACATAATTTTATGTGACCATAGCCCACAACAAGACACTCGTTGTGTGACCAAATGGTTGCAATTAGCACACACAAATAAAAATAAAGTATTTATTGCATGGACAATAGTCACACAAAATACAAGTTTAACTCACTTATAAAAGCATATGGTCACACTTTTTAACACCTACGACCACATTTGGCATAATTTTATGTGAAAAAAGCACACAACAAGACACTCGTTGTGTGACCATAAGGTTGCAAACAGCCACACACAATTAAAAATAAAGTGGCCATTGCATGCACAATACGCACACAAAGTACTAGTTTACCTCACTTAAAAGAGCATATTGTCACACTTTTTAACACCTATGGCCACATTTGGCATAATTTTATGTGATCAAAGCCCACAACAAGACACTCGTTGTGTGACAAAATGGTTGCAATTAGCACACACAAATAAAAATAAAGTGGCCATTGCATGGACACTAGTCACACAAAATACAAGTTTACCTCACTTAAAAGAGCATATGGTCTCACTTTTTAACACCTACGACCACATTTGGCATTATTTTATGTGACCAAAGGACACAACAAGACACTCGTTGTGTGACCAAAAGGTTGCAATCAGCCACACACAATAAAAATAAAGTGGCCATTGCATGGACAATAGTCACACAAAATTTTAGTTTAGCTCAATTAAAGGAGAATATGGTCTCACTTTTTAACACCTATGGCCACATTTGACATAATTTTATGTGACCATAGCCCACAACAAGACACTCGTTGTGTGACCAAATGGTTGCAATTAGCACACACAAATAAAAATAAAGTGTTTATTGCATGGACAATAGTCACACAAAATACAAGTTTAACTCACTTATAAGAGCATATGGTCACACTTTTTAACACCTACGACCACATTTGGCATAATTTTATGTGACCAAAGCACACAACAAGACACTCGTTGTGTGACCATAAGGTTGCAAACAGCCACACACAATTAAAAATAAAGTGGCCATTGCATGCACAATACGCACACAAAGTACAAGTTTACCACACTTAAAAGAGCATATAGTCACACTTTTTAACACCTATGGCCACATTTGGCATAATCTTATGTGACCAAATCCCACAACAAGACACTCGTTGTGTGACAAAATGGTTGCAATCAGCACACACAAATAAAAATAAAGTGGCCATTGCATGGACACTAGTCACACAAAATACAAGTTTACCTCACTTAAAAGAGCATATGGTCACACTTTTTAACACCTATGACCACATTTTGCATAATTTTATGTGACTAAAGCCCAACACAAGACACTCATTGTGTGACCAAATGTTGCAATCACCCACACCCAAATTAAAATAAAGTGGCCATTGCGTGGACAATAGTCACACAAAATACAAGTTTACCTTACTTAATAGAACATACGGTCATACTATTTAACATCTACGTCCACATTTGACATAATTTTATGTGACCAAAGCCCACAACAAGACACTCGTTGTGTGACTAAATGGTTGCAATTAGCACACACAAATAAAAATAATGTGGCCATTGCACGGACAATAGTCACACGAAATAGAAGTTTAACTCACTTAAAACAGCATATTGTCACCCTTTTTAACACTTACGGCCACATTTGGCAAAATTTTATGGGACCAAAGCCAACAACCAGACACTCGTTGTGTGACCAAAAGGTTGCAATCAACCACACACACATAAAAATAAAGTGGCTATTGCATTGACAATAGTCACACAAAATACAAGTTTCACTAAAAAGAGCATTTGGTCACACTTTTTAAAACCTACGGCAATATTTGGCATAATTTTATGTGACCAAAGCCCACAACAATACACTCGTTGTGTGGCAAATGGTTGCAATCAGCCACACACACATAAAAATAAGGTGGACATTGAATGCACCATAGTCACACAAAATACAAGTTTACGTCACTTAAAAGAGCGTATGGTCACCCTTTTTAACACCTACGGCCACATTTGACATAATTTATTCTCACCAAAGCCCACAACAAGACACTCGTTGTGTGACCAAATGGTTGCAATTAGCACACACAAATAAAAATAAAGTGGCCATTGCATGGACAATAGTCACACAAAATACAAGTTTGCCTCACTTAATAGAACATATGGTCACACTATTTAACATCTACGGCCACATTTGACATAATTTTATGTGACCAAAGCTCACAACAAGACACTCGTTGTGTGACTAAATGTTTGCAGTTAGCACACACAAATAAAAATAAAGTGGCCATTGCATGGACAATAGTCACACAAAATTAAAGTTTAACTCATTTAAAACAGCAAATGGTCACACCTTTTAACACCGACAGCCACATTTGGCATTATTTAATGTGACCAAAGCACACAACAACACACTCGTTGTGTGACCAAAAGGATGCAATCAGCCACACACAATAAAAATAAAGTGGCCATTGCATGGACAATAGTCACACAAAATACAAGTTTACCTCACTTAATAGAGCATATGGTCTTACTTTTTAACACCTACGACCATTTGGCATAATTTTATGTGAGCAAAGCCCACAACAAGACACTCGTTGTGTGACCAAATGGTTGCAATTAGCACACACAAATAAAAATAAAGTGGCCGTTGCACGGACAATAGTCACACGAAATACAAGTTTAACTCACTTAAAACAACATATGGTCACACTTTTTAACACCTACGACCACATTTGGCAAAATTTTATGCGACCAAAGCCAACAACAAGACACTCGTTGTGTGACGAAATGGTTGCAATCAACCACACACACATAAAAATAAAGTGGCTATTGCATTGACAATAGTCACACAAAATACAAGTTTACCTCACTTAAAAGAGCATGTGGTCACACTTTTTAACACCTACGGCAATATTTGGCATAATTTTATGTGACCAAAGCCCACAACAATACACTCGTTGTGTGGCAAATGGTTGCAATCAGCCACACACACATAAAAATAAGGTGGCCATTGAATGCACCATAGTCACACAAAATACAAGTTTACCTCACTTAAAAGAGCGTATGGTCACACTTTTTAACACCTACGGCCACATTTGGCATTATTTTATGTGACCAAAGCACACAACAAGACACTCGTTGTGTGACCAAAAGGTTGCAATCAGCACACACAAATAAAAATAAAGTGGCCATTGCATGGACAATAGTCACACAAAATACAAGTTTAACTCACTTAAAAGAGCATATGGTCACACTTTTTAACACCTACGGCCACATTTGGCAAAATTTTATGCGACCAAAGCCAACAACAAGACACTCGTTGTGTGACGAAATGGTTGTAATCAACCACACACACATAAAAATAAAGTGGCTATTGCATTGACAATAGTCACACAAAATACAAGTTTACCTCACTTAAAAGAGCATGTGGTCACACTTTTTAACACCTACGGCAATATTTGGCATAATTTTATGTGACCAAAGCCCACAACAATACACTCGTTGTGTGGCAAATGGTTGCAATCAGCCACACACACATAAAAATAAGGTGGCCATTGAATGCACCATAGTCACACAAAATACAAGTTTACCTCACTTAAAAGAGCGTATGGTCACACTTTTTAACACCTACGGCCACATTTGGCATTATTTTATGTGACCAAAGCACACAACAAGACACTCGTTGTGTGACCAAAAGGTTGCAATCAGCCACACACAATAAAAATAAAGTGGCCATTGCATGGACAATAGTCACACAAAATTTTAGTTTACCTCACTTAAAGGAAAATATGGTCTCACTTTTTAACACCTACGGCCACATTTGACATAATTTAATGTGACCATAGCCCACAACAAGACACTCGTTCTGTGACCAAATGGTTGCAATTAGCACACACAAATAAAAATAAAGTGTTTATTGCATGGACAATAGTCACACAAAATACAAGTTTAACTCACTTATAAGAGCATATGGTCACACTTTTTAACACCTACGACCACATTTGGCATAATTTTATGTGACCAAAGCACACAAGAAGACACTCGTTGTGTGACCATAAGGTTGCAAACAGCCACACACAATTAAAAATAAAGTGGCCATTGCATGCACAATACGCACCCAAAATAGAAGTTTACCTCACTTAAAAGAGCATAAAGTCACACTTTTTAACACCTATGGCCACATTTGACATAATTTTATGTGATCAGAGCCCACAACAAGACACTCGTTGTGTGACAAAATGGTTGCAATTAGCACACACAAATAAAAATAAAGTGGCCATTGCCTGGACACTAGTCACACAAAATACAAGTTTACCTCACTTAAAAGAGCATATGGTCTCACTTTTTAACACCTACGACCACATTTGGCATTATTTTATGTGACCAAAGCAACAATAAGACACTCGTTGTGTGACTAAAAGGTTGCAATCAGCCACACACAATAAAAATAAAGTGGTCATTGCATGGACAATAGTCACACAAAATTTTAGTTTAGCTCAATTAAAGGAGAATATGGTCTCACTTTTTAACACCTACGGCCACATTTGACGTAATTTTATGTGACCATAGCCCACAACAAGACACTCGTTGTGTGACCAAATGGTTGCAATTAGCACACGCAAATAAAAATAAAGTGTTTATTGCATGGACAATAGTCACAAAAAATACAAGTTTAACTCACTTATAAGAGCATATGGTCACACTTTTTAACACCTACGACCACATTTGGCATTATTTTATGTGACCAAAGCACACAACAAGACACTCGTTGTGTGACCATAAGGTTGAAAACAGCCACACACAATTAAAAATAAAGTGGCCATTGCATGCACAATACGCACCAAAAATACAAGTTTACCTCACTTAAAAGAGCATATAGTCACACTTTTTAACACCTATGGCCACATTTGGCATAATTTTATGTGACCAAAGCCCACAACAAGACCCTCGTTGTGTGACAAAATGGTTGCAATCAGCACACACAAATAAAAATAAAGTGGCCATTGCATGGACAATAGTCACACAAAATTAAAGTTTAACTCATTTAAAACAGCAAATGGTCACAGTTTTTAACACCGACAGCCACATTTGGCATTATTTAATGTGACCAAAGCACACAACAACACACTCGTTGTGTGACCAAAAGGATGCAACCAGCCACACACAATAAAAATAAAGTGGCCATTGCATGGACAATAGTCACACAAAATACAAGTTTACCTCACTTAATAGGGCATATGGTCTTACTTTTTAACACCTATGACCACATTTGGCATAATTTTATGTGACCAAAGCCCACAACAAGACACTCGTTGTGTGAACAAATGGTTGCAATTAGCACACACAAATAAAAATAAAGTGGCCGTTGCACGGACAATAGTCACACGAAATACAAGTTTAACTCACTTAAAACAGCATATGGTCACACTTTTTAACACCTACGGCCACATTTGGCAAAATTTTATGCGACCAAAGCCAACAACAAGACACTCGTTGTGTGACGAAATGGTTGCAATCAACCACACACACATAAAAATAAAGTGGCTATTGCATTGACAATAGTCACACAAAATACAAGTTTACCTCACTTAAAAGAGCATGTGGTCACACTTTTTAACACCTACGGCAATATTTGACAATCAGCCACACACACATAAAAATAAGGTGGCCATTGAATGCACCATAGTCACACAAAATACAAGTTTACCTTACTTAAAAGAGCGTATGGTCACACTTTTTAACACCTACGGCCACATTTGGCATTATTTTATGTGACCAAAGCACACAACAAGACACTCGTTGTGTGACCATAAGGTTGAAAACAGCCACACACAATTAAAAATAAAGTGGCCATTGCATGCACAATACGCACCAAAAATACAAGTTTACCTCACTTAAAAGAGCATATAGTCACACTTTTTAACACCTATGGCCACATTTGGCATAATTTTATGTGACCAAAGCCCACAACAAGACCCTCGTTGTGTGACAAAATGGTTGCAATCAGCACACACAAATAAAAATAAAGTGGCCATTGCATGGACAATAGTCACACAAAATTAAAGTTTAACTCATTTAAAACAGCAAATGGTCACAGTTTTTAACACCGACAGCCACATTTGGCATTATTTAATGTGACCAAAGCACACAACAACACACTCGTTGTGTGACCAAAAGGATGCAACCAGCCACACACAATAAAAATAAAGTGGCCATTGCATGGACAATAGTCACACAAAATACAAGTTTACCTCACTTAATAGGGCATATGGTCTTACTTTTTAACACCTACGACCACATTTGGCATAATTTTATGTGACCAAAGCCCACAACAAGACACTCGTTGTGTGAACAAATGGTTGCAATTAGCACACACAAATAAAAATAAAGTGGCCGTTGCACGGACAATAGTCACACGAAATACAAGTTTAACTCACTTAAAACAGCATATGGTCACACTTTTTAACACCTACGGCCACATTTGGCAAAATTTTATGCGACCAAAGCCAACAACAAGACACTCGTTGTGTGACGAAATGGTTGCAATCAACCACACACACATAAAAATAAAGTGGCTATTGCATTGACAATAGTCACACAAAATACAAGTTTACCTCACTTAAAAGAGCATGTGGTCACACTTTTTAACACCTACGGCAATATTTGACAATCAGCCACACACACATAAAAATAAGGTGGCCATTGAATGCACCATAGTCACACAAAATACAAGTTTACCTTACTTAAAAGAGCGTATGGTCACACTTTTTAACACCTACGGCCACATTTGGCATTATTTTATGTGACCAAAGCACACAACAAGACACTCGTTGTGTGACCAAAAGGTTGCAATCAGCCACACACAATAAAAATAAAGTGGCCATTGCATGGACAATAGTCACACAAAATTTTAGTTTAGCTCACTTAAAGGAGAATATGGTCTCACTTTTTAACACCTATGGCCACATTTGACATAATTTTATGTGACCATAGCCCACAACAAGACACTCGTTGAGTGACCAAATGGTTGCAATTAGCACACACAAATTAAAAATAAAGTGTTATTGCATGGACAATAGTCACACAAAATACAAGTTTAACTCACTTATAAGAGCATATGGTCACACTTTTTAACACCTACGACCACATTTGGCATAATTTTATGTGACCAAAGCACACAACAAGACACTCGTTGTGTGACCATAAGGTTGCAAACAACCACACACAATTAAAAATAAAGTGGCCATTGCATGCACAATACGCACCCAAAATAGATGTTTACCTCACTTAAAAGAGCATATAGTCACACTTTTTAACACCTATGGCCACATTTGGCATAATTTTATGTGACCAAAGCCCACAACAAGACACTCATTGTGTGACAAAATGGTTGCAATCAGCACACACAAATAAAAATAAAGTGGCTATTGCATGGACACTAGCCACACAAAATACAAGTTTACCTCACTTAAAAGAGCATATGGTCACACTTTTTAACACCTATGGCCACATTTGGCATTATTTTATGTGACCAAAGCACACAACAAGACACTCGTTGTGTGACCAAAAGGTTGCAATCGGCCACACACAATCAAATAAAGTGGCCATTGCATGGACAATAGTCACACAAAATTTTAGTTTAGCTCAATTAAAGGAGAATATGGTCTCACTTTTTAACACCTACGGCCACATTTGACATAATTTTATGTGACCATAGCCCACAACAAGACACTCGTTGTGTGACCAAATGGTTGCAATTAGCACACACAAATAAAAATAAAGTGTTTATTGCATGGACAATAGTCACACAAAATACAAGTTTAAGTCACTTATAAGGGCATATGGTCACACTTTTTAACACCTACGGCCACATTCGGCATAATTTTATGTGACCAAAGCACACAACAAGACACTCGTTGTGTGATAAGGTTGCAAACAGCCACACACAATTAAAAATAAAGTGGCCATTGCATGCACAATACGCACCCAAAATACAAGTTTACCTCACTTAAAAGAGCATATAGTCACACTTTTTAACACCTACGGCCACATTTGGCATAATTTTATGTGACCAAAGCCCACAACAAGACACTCATTGTGTGACAAAATGGTTACAATCAGCACACACAAATAAAAATAAAGTGGCCATTGCATGGACACTAGTCACACAAAATACAAGTTTACCTCACTTAAAAGAGCATATGGTCACACTTTTTAACACCTATGGCCACATTTGGCATTATTTTATGTGACCAAAGCACACAACAAGACACTCGTTGTGTGACCAAAAGGTTGCAATCAGCCACACACAATCAAATAAAGTGGCCATTTCATGGACAATAGTCACACAAAATTTTAGTTTAGCTCAATTAAAGGAGAATATGGTCTCACTTTTTAACACCTACGGCCACATTTGACATAATTTTATGTGACCATAGCCCACAACAAGACACTCGTTGTGTGACCAAATGGTTGCAATTAGCACACACAAATAAAAATAAAGTGTTTATTGCATGGACAATAGTCACACAAAATACAAGTTTAACTCACTTTTAAAAGCATATGGTCACACTTTTTAACACCTACGACCACATTTGGCATAATTTTATGTGACCAAAGCACACAACAAGACACTCGTTGTGTGACCATAAGGTTGCAAACAGCCACACACAATTAAAAATAAAGTGGCCATTGCATGCACAATACGCACCCAAAATACAAGTTTACCTCACTTAAAAGAGCATATAGTCACACTTTTTAACACCTATGGCCACATTTGGCATAATTTTATGTGACCAAAGCGCACAACAAGACACTCATTGTGTGACAAAATGGTTGCAATCAGCACACACAAATAAAAATAAAGTGGCCATTGCATGGACACTAGTCACCCAAAATACAAGTTTACCTCACTTAAAAGAGCATATGGTCTCACTTTTTAACACCTACGACCACATTTGGCATTATTTTATGTGACCAAAGCACACAACAAGACACTCGTTGTGTGACCAAAAGGTTGCAATCAGCCACACACAATAAAAATAAAGTGGCCATTGCATGGACAATAGTCACACAAAATTTTAGTTTAGCTCACTCAAAGGAGAATATGGTCTCACTTTTTAACACCTACGGCCACATTTGACATAATTTTATGTGACCATAGCCCACAACAAGACACTCGTTGTGTGACCAAATGGTTGCAATTAGCACACACAAATAAAAATAAAGTGTTTATTGCATGGACAATAGTCACACAAAATACAAGTTTAACTCACTTATAAGAGCATATGGTCACACTTTTTTAACACCTACGACCACATTTGGCATAATTTTATGTGACCAAAGCACACAACAAGACACTCGTTGTGTGACCATAAGGTTGCAAACAGCCACACAAAACTAAAAAAAAGTGGCCATTGCATGCACAATACGCACCCAAAATACAAGTTTACCTCACTTAAAAGAGCATATAGTCACACTTTTTAACACCTATGGCCACATTTGACATAATTTTATGTGACCAAAGCGCACAACAAGACACTCGTTGTGTGACAAAATGGTTGCATATAGCACACACAAATAAAAATAAAGTGGCCATTGCATGGACACTAGTCACACAAAATACAAGTTTACCTCACTTAAAAGAGCATATGGTCTCACTTTTTAACACCTACGGCCACATTTGACATAATTTTATGTGACCATAGCCCACAACAAGGCACTCGTTGTGTGACCAAATGGTTGCAATTAGCACACACAAATAAAAATAAAGTGTTTATTGCATGGACAATAGTCACACAAAATACAAGTTTAACTCACTTTTAAAAGCATATGGTCACACTTTTTAACACCTACGACCACATTTGGCATAATTTTATGTGACCAAAGCACACAACAAGACACTCGTTGTGTGACCATAAGGTTGCAAGCAGCCACACACAATTAAAATTAAAGTGGCCATTGCATGCACAATACGCACCCAAAATACAAGTTTACCTCACTTAAGAGAGCTTATAGTCACACTTTTTAACACCTATGGCCACATTTGGCATAATTTTATGTGACCAAAGCCCACAACAAGACACTCATTGTGTGACAAAATGGTTGCAATCAGCACACACAAATAAAAATAAAGTGGCCATTTGACGGACAATAGTCATACGAAATACAAGTTTAACTCACTTAAAACAGCATATGGTCACACTTTTTAACACCTACGGCCACATTTGACATAATTTTATGTGACCAAAGCCCACAACAAGACACTCGTTGTGTGACCAAATGGTTGCAATCAACGACTCACACATAAAAATAAAGTGGCTATTCCATTGACAATAGTCAAACAAAATACAAGTTTACCTCACTTAAAAGAACATGTGGTCACACTTTTTAACACTTACGGCCACATTTGGCATAATTTTATGTGACCAAAGCCCACAACAAGACACTCGTTGTGTGGCAAATGGATGCAATCAGCCGCACACACATTAAAATAAGGTGGTCATTGCATGGAAATTAGTCACACAAATTACAAGTTTACCTCACTTAAAAGAGCGTATGGTCACACTTTTTAACACCTACGGCCACATTTGGCATTATTTTATGTGACCAAAGGACACAACAAGACACTCGTTGTGTAACCAAAAGGTTGCAATCAGCCACACACAATAAAAATAAAGTGGCCATTGCATGGACAATGGTCACACAAAATACAAGTTTAACTCACTTATAAGAGCATATGGTAACAATTTTTAACACCTACGATCACATTTGGCATAATTTTATGTGACCAAAGCATACAATAAGACACTCGTTGTGTGACCATAAGGTTGCAAGCAGCCACACACAAATAAAAATAAAGTGGCCATTGCATGGACAATAGGCACACAAAATACAAGTTTAACTCACTTAAAAGAGCATATGGTCATACTTTTTGACACCTACGGCCAGATTTGGCATAATTTTATGTGACCAAAGCCCACAACAAGACACTCGTTGTGTGACTAAATGGTTGCAATCAGCACACACAAATAAAAATAAAGTGGCCATTGCATTGACAATAGTCACACAAAATACAAGTTTATCTCTCTTAAAAGAGCATATGGTCACACTTTTTAACACCTACGACCACATTTTGCTAATTTTATGTGACCAAAGCCCACAACAAGACACTCGTTGTGTGACCAAATGGTTGCAATCACCCACACACAAATAAAAATCAAGTGGCCATTGCATGGACAATAGTCACACAAAATACAAGTTTACCTCACTTAAAAGAACATATGGTCACACTATTTAACACCTACGACCACATTTTGCATAATTTTATGTGACCAAAGCCCACAACAAGAAACTCGTTGTGTGACCAAATGGTTGCAATCAGCCACACACAAATAAAAATAAAGTGGCCATTGCATGGACAATAGGCACACAAAATACAAGTTTAACTCACTTAAAAGAGCATATGGTCATACCTTTTAACACCTACGGCCACATTTGGCATAATTTTATGTGACCAAAGCCCACAACAAGACACTCGTTGTGTGACTAAATGGTTGCAATCAGCACACACAAATAAAAATAAAGTGGCCATTGCATTGACAATAGTCACACAAAATACAAGTTTACCTCTCTTAAAAGAGCATATGGTCATACTTTTTAACACCTACGACCACATTTTGCTAATTTTATGTGGCCAAAGCCCACAACAAGACACTCGTTGTGTGACCAAATGGTTGCAATCACCCACACACAAATAAAAATCAAGTGGCCATTGCATGGACAATAGTCACACAAAATACAAGTTTACCTCACTTAAAAGAACATATGGTCACACTATTTAACACCTACGGCCACATTTGACATAATTTTATTTGACCAAAGCCAACAACAAGACACTCGTTGTGTGACTAAATGGTTGCAGTGAGCACACGAAAATAAAAATAAAGTGGCCATTGCATGGACAACAGTCACACAAAATATAAGTTTAACTCACTTAAAACAGCAAATGGTCACACTTTTTAACACCTACAGCCACATTTAGCAAAATTTAATGTGACCAAAGCCCACAACAAGACACTCGTTGTGTGACCAAATGGTTGCAATCAGCCACACACAAATAAAAAAAAAGTGGCCATTACATGGACAATAGGCACACAAAATACAAGTTTACCTCACTTAAAAGAGCATATGGTCACACTTTTTACACCTACGGCCACATTTGACATAATTTATGTGACCAAAGCCCACAACAAGACACTAGTTGTGTAACAAATGGTTGCAATCAGCCACACACACATAAAAATAAAGTGGCCAATGCATGTACAATAGTCACACAAAATACAAGTTTACCTCACTTAAAAGAGCATATGGTCACACTTTTTAACACCAACGACCACATTTGACATAATTTTATGTGACCAAAGCCCACAACAAGACACTCGTTGTGTGACCAAATGGTTGCAATCACCCACACACAAATAAAAATCAAGTGGCCATTGCATGGACAATAGTCACACAAAATACAAGTTTACCTCACTTAAAAGAACATATGGTCACACTATTTAACACCTACGACCACATTTGACATAATTTTATTTGACCAAAGCCAACAACAAGACACTCGTTGTGTGACTAAATGGTTGCGGTGAGCACACAAAAATAAAAATAAAGTGGCCATTGCATGGACAACAGTCACACAAAATATAAGTTTAACTCACTTAAAACTGCAAATGGTCACACTTTTTAACACCTACAGCCACATTTAGCATAATTTTATGTGACCAAAGCCCACAACAAGAAACTCCTTGTGTGACCAAATGGTTGCAATCACCCACACACAAATAAAAATCAAGTGGCCATTGCATGGACAATACTCACACAAAATACAAGTTTACCTCACTTAAAAGAACATATGGTCACACTATTTAACACCTACGACCACATTTGACATAATTTTATTTGACCAAAGCCAACAACAAGACACTCGTTGTGTGACTAAATGGTTGCAGTGAGCACACAAAAATAAAAATAAAGTGGCCATTGCATGGACAACAGTCACACAAAATATAAATTTAACTCACTTAAAACAGCAAATGGTCACACTTTTTAACACCTACAGCCATATTTAGCAATATTTTATGTGACCAAAGCCCACAACAAGACACTCGTTGTGTGACCAAATGGTTGCAATCAGCCACACACAAATAAAAATAAAGTGGCCATTGCATGGACAATAGGCACACAAAATACAAGTTTACCTCACTTAAAAGAGCATATGGTCACACTTTTTACACCTACGGCCACATTTGACATAATTTATGTGACCAAAGCCCACAACAAGACACTAGTTGTGTAACAAATGGTTGCAATCAGCCACACACACATAAAAATAAAGTGGCCAATGCATGGACAATAGTCACACAAAATACAAGTTTACCTCACTTAAAAGAGCATATGGTCACACTTTTTAACGCCAACGACCACATTTGACATAATTTTATGTGACCAAAGCCCCCAACAAGACATTTGTCGTGTGACCAAATGGTTGCAATTAGCACACACAAATAAAAATAAAGTGGCCATTGCATGGACAATAGTCATACAAAATACAAGTTTAAGTCACTTAAAACAGCATATGGTCACACTTTTTAACACCAACGGCCACATTTGACATAATTTTATGTGACCAAAGCCCACAACAAAATACTCGTTGTGTGACAAAATGGTTGCAATCAACACACACAAATAAAAATAAAGTGGCCATTGCATGGACAATAGTCACACAAAATACAAGTTTAACTCACTTAAAAGAGCATATGGTCATACTTTTTAACACCTACGGCCACATTTGGCATAATTTTATGTGACCAAAGCCCACAACAAGACACTCGTTGTGTGACTAAATGGTTGCAATCAGCACACACAACTTAAAATAAATGGGCCATTGCATTGACAATAGTCACACAAAATACAAGTTTACCTCTCTTAAAAGAGCATATGGTCACACTTTTTAACACCTACGACCACATTTTGCTAATTTTATGTGACCAAAGCCCACAACAAGACACTCGTTGTGTGACCAAATGGTTGCAATCACCCACACACAAATAAAAATCAAGTGGCCATTGCATGGACAATAGGCACACAAAATTCAAGTTTACCTCACTTAAAAGAGCATATGGTCTCACTTTTTAACACCTACGGCCACATTTGACATAATTTTATGTGACCAAAGCCCACAACAAGACACTCGTTGTGTGACCAAATGGTTGCAATTAGCACACACAAATAAAAATAAAGTGTCTATTGCATGGACAATAGTCACACAAAATACAAGTTTAACTCACTTATAAGAGCATATGGTCACAATTTTTAACACCTACGACCACATTTTGCATAATTTTATGTGACCAAAGCATACAATAAGACACTCGTTGTGTGACCATAAGGTTGCAAGCAGCCACACACAAATAAAAATAAAGTGGCCATTGCATGGACAATAGGAACACAAAATACAAGTTTAACTCACTTATAAGAGCATATGGTCACAATTTTTAACACCTACGACCACAATTGGCAAAATTTTATGTGACCAAAGCATACAAAAGACACTCGTTGTGTGACCATAAGGTTGCAAGCAGCCACACACAAATAAAAATAAAGTGGCCATTGCATGGACAATAGGCACACAAAATACAAGTTTACCTCACTTAAAAGAGCATATGGTCTCACTTTTTAACACCTACGGCCACATTTGACATAATTTTATGTGACCAAAGCCCACAACAAGACACTCGTTGTGTGACCAAATGGTTGCAATTAGCACACACAAATAAAAATAAAGTGTCTATTGCATGGACAATAGTCACACAAAATACAAGTTTAACTCACTTATAAGAGCATATGGTCACAATTTTTAACACCTACGACCACATTTTGCATAATTTTATGTGACCAAAGCATACAATAAGACACTCGTTGTGTGACCATAAGGTTGCAAGCAGCCACACACAAATAAAAATAAAGTGGCCATTGCATGGACAATAGGAATACAAAATACAAGTTTAACTCACTTATAAGAGCATATGGTCACAATTTTTAACACCTACGACCACATTTGGCAAAATTTTATGTGACCAAAGCATACAAAAGACACTCGTTGTGTGACCATAAGGTTGCAAGCAGCCACACACAAATAAAAATAAAGTGGCCATTGCATGGACAATAGGCACACAAAATACAAGTTTAACTCACTTAAAAGAGCATATGGTCATACTTTTTAACACCTACGGCCACATTTGACATAATTTTATGTGACCAAAGCCCACAACAAGACACTCGTTGTGTGACTAAATGGTTGCAATCAGCACACACAAGTAAAAATAAAGTGGCCATTGCATTGACAATAGTCACACAAAATACAACTTTACCTCTCTTAAAAGAGCATATGGTCACACTTTTTAACACCTACGACCACATTTTGCTAATTTTATGTGACCAAAGCCCACAAGAAGACACTCGTTGTGTGACCAAATGGTTGCAATCACCCACACACAAATGAAAATCAAGTGGCCATTTCATGGACAATAGTCACACAAAATACAAGTTTACCTCACTTAAATGAGCATATGGTCACACTTTTTAACGCCAACGACCACATTTGACATAATTTTATGTGACCAAGGCCCCCAACAAGACATTTGTAGTGTGACCAAATGGTTGCAATTAGCACACACAAATAAAAATAAAGTGGTCATTGCATGGACAATAGTCATACAAAATACAAGTTTAAGTCACTTAAACAGCATATGGTCACACTTTTTAACACCAATGGCCTCATTTGACATAATTTTATGTGACCAAAACCCACAACAAAACACTCGTTGTGTGAAAAAATGGTTGCAATCAGCCACACACAAATAAAAATAAAGTGGCCATTGCATGGACAATAGGCACACAAAATACAAGTTTAACTCACTTAAAAGAGCATATGGTCATACTTTTTAACACCTACGGCCACATTTGGCATAATTTTATGTGACCAAAGCCCACAACAAGACACTCGTTGTGTGACTAAATGGTCATTGCATTGACAATAGTCACACAAAATACAAGTTTACCTCTCTTAAAAGAGCATATGGTCATACTTTTTAACACCTACGACCACATTTTGCTAATTTTATGTGGCCAAAGCCCACAACAAGACACTCGTCGTGTGACCAAATGGTTGCAATCACCCACACACAAATAAAAATCAAGTGGCCATTACATGGACAATAGTCACACAAAATACAAGTTTACCTCACTTAAAAGAACATATGGTCACACTATTTAACACCTACGGCCACATTTGACATAATTTTATTTGACCAAAGCCAACAACAAGACACTCGTTGTGTGACTAAATGGTTGCAGTGAGCACACAAAAATAAAAATAAAGTGGCCATTGCATGGACAACAGTCACACAAAATATAAGTTTAACTCACTTAAAACAGCAAATGGTCACACTTTTTAACACCTACAGCCACATTTGGCAAAATTTTATGTGACCAAAGTCCACAACAAGACACTCGTTGTGTGACCAAATGGTTGCAATCAGCCACACACAAATAAAAATATAGTGGCCATTGCATGGACAATAGGCACACAAAATACAAGTTTACCTCACTTAAAAGAGCATATGGTCTCACTTTTTAACACCTACGGCCACATTTGACATAATTTTATGTAACCAAAGCCCACAACAAGACACTCGTTGTGTGACCAAATGGTTGCAATTAGCACACACAAATAAAAATAAAGTGTCTATTGCATGGACAATAGTCACACAAAATACAAGTTTAACTCACTTATAAGAGCATATGGTCACAATATTTAACACCTACGACCACATTTGGCATAATTTTATGTGACCAAAGCATACAATAAGACACTCGTTGTGTGACCATAAGGTTGCAAGCAGCCACACACAAATAAAAATAAAGTGGCCATTTGCATGGACAATAGGAACACAAAATACAAGTTTAACTCACTTATAAGAGCATATGGTCACAATTTTTAACACCTACGACCACATTTGGCAAAATTTTATGTGACCAAAGCATACAATAAGACACTCGTTGTGTGACCATAAGGTTGCAAGCAGCCACACACAAATAAAAATAAAGTGGCCATTGCATGGACAATAGGCACACAAAATACAAGTTTAACTCACTTAAAAGTGCATATGGTCATACTTTTTAACACCTACGGCCACATTTGGCATAATTTTATGTGACCAAAGCCCACACAACAAGACACTCGTTGTGTGACTAAATGGTTGCAATCAGCACACACAAGTAAAAATAAAGTGGCCATTGCATTGACAATAGTCACACAAAATACAAGTTTACCTCTCTTAAAAGAGCATATGGTCACACTTTTTAACACCTACGACCACATTTTGCTAATTTTATGTGACCAAAGCCCACAAGAAGACACTCGTTGTGTGACCAAATGGTTGCAATCACCCACACACAAATAAAAATCAAGTGGCCATTGCATGGACAATAGTCACACAAAATACAAGTTTACCTCACTTAAAAGAACATATTGTCACACTATTTAACACCTACGGCCACATTTGACATAATTTTATTTGACCAAAGCCAACAACAAGACACTCGCTGTGTGACTAAATGGTTGCAGTGACCACACAAAAATAAAAATAAAGTGGCCATTGCATGGACAACAATCACACAAAATATAAGTTTAACTCACTTAAAACAGCAAATGGTCACACTTTTTAACACCTACAGCCACATTTAGCAAAATTTTATGTGACCAAAGCCCACAACAACACACTCGTTGTGTGACCAAATGGTTGCAATCAGCCACACACAAATAAAAATAAAGTGGCCATTGCATTGACAATAGGCACACAAAATACAAGTTTACCTCACTTAAAAGAGCATATGGTCACACTTTTTACACCTACGGCCACATTTGACATAATTTATGTGACCAAAGCCCACAACAAGACACTAGTTGTGTAACAAATGGTTGCAATCAGCCACACGCACATAAAAATAAAGTGGCCAATGCATGGACAATAGTCACACAAATTACAAGTTTACCTCACTTAAAAGAGCATATGGTCACACTTTTTAACGCCAACGACCACATTTGACATAATTTTATGTGACCAAAGCCCCCAACAAGACATTTGTCGTGTGACCAAATGGTTGCAATTAGCACACACAAATAAAAATAAAGTGGCCATTGCATGGACAATAGTCATACAAAATACAAGTTTAAGTCACTTAAACAGCATATGGTCACACTTTTTAACACCAACGACCACATTTGACATAATTTTATGTGACCAAAGCCCACAACAAAACACTCGTTGTGTGACAAAATGGTTGCAATCAACACACACAAATAAAAATAAAGTGGCCATTGCATGGACAATAGTCACACAAAATACAAGTTTACCTCACTTAAAAGAGCATATGGTCACACTTTTTAACACCTACGGCTACATTTTGCATAATTTTATCTGACCAAAGCCCACAACAAGACACTCGTTGTGTGACCAAATGGTTGCAATCAGCCACACACAAATAAAAATAAAGTGGCCATTTCATGGACAATAGGCACACAAAATACAAGTTTACCTCACTTAAAAGAGCATATGGTCATACTTTTTACACCTACGGCCACATTTGACATAATTTATGTGACCAAAGCCCACAACAAAATACTTGTTGCGTGACCAAATGATTGCAATTAGCACACACAAACAAAAATAAAATGGCCGTTGCATTGACAATAGTCACACAAAATACAAGTTTACCTCACTTAAAAGAGCGAATGGTCACACTTTTTAACACCTACGACCACATTTTGCATAATTTAATGTGACCAAAGCGCACAACAAGACATTCGTTGTGTGACCAAATGGTTGCAATTACCCACACACAAATAAAAATAAAGTGGCCATTGCATGGACAATAGTCACACAAAATACAAGTTTACCTCACTTAAAAGAACAAATCGTCACACTCTTTAACACCTACGACCACATTTGACATAATTTTATTTGACCAAAGCCAACAACAAGACACTCGTTGTGTGACTAAATGGTTGCAATTAGCACACATAAATAAAAATAAAGTGTCCATTGCACGGACAATAGTCACACAAAATATAAGTGTAACTCACATAAAACAGCAAATGGTCACACATTTTAACACCAACAACCACATTTGGCATAATTTTATGTGACCAAAGCCCACAACAAGACACTCGTTGTGTGACCAAATGGTTGCAATCAACCACACACACATAAAAATAAAGTGGCCATTGCATGGACAATAGGCACACAAAATTCAAGTTTACCTCACTTAAAAGAGCATATGGTCTCACTTTTTAACACCTACGGCCACATTTGACATAATTTTATGTAACCAAAGCCCACAACAAGACACTCGTTGTGTGACCAAATGGTTGCAATTAGCACACACAAATAAAAATAAAGTGTCTATTGCATGGACAATAGTCACACAAAATACAAGTTTAACTCACTTATAAGAGCATATGGTCACACTTTTTAACGCCAACGACCACATTTGACATAATTTTATGTGACCAAAGCCCACAACAAAACACTCGTTGTGTGACAAAATGGTTGCAATCAGCCACACACAAATAAAAATGAAGTGGCCATTGCATGGACAATAGGCACACAAAATACAAGTTTAACTCACTTAAAAGAGCATATGGTCATACTTTTTAACACCTACGGCCACATTTGGCATAATTTTATGTGACCAAAGCCCACAACAAGACACTCGTTGTGTGACTAAATGGTCATTGCATTGACAATAGTCACACAAAATACAAGTTTACCTCTCTTAAAAGAGCATATGGTCATACTTTTTAACACCTACGACCACATTTTGCTAATTTTATGTGGCCAAAGCCCACAACAAGACACTCGTTGTGTGACCAAATGGTTGCAATCACCCACACACAAATAAAAATCAAGTGGCCATTGCATGGACAATAGTCACACAAAATACAAGTTTACCTCACTTAAAAGAACATATGGTCACACTATTTAACACCTACGGCCACATTTGACATAATTTTATTTGACCAAAGCCAACAACAAGACACTCGTTGTGTGACTAAATGGTTGCAGTGAGCACACAAAAATAAAAATAAAGTGGCCATTGCATGGACAACAGTCACACAAAATATAAGTTTAACTCACTTAAAACAGCAAATGGTCACACTTTTTAACACCTACAGCCACATTTGGCAAAATTTTATGTGACCAAAGTCCACAACAAGACACTCGTTGTGTGACCAAATGGTTGCAATCAGCCACACACAAATAAAAATAAAGTGGCCATTGCATGGACAATAGGCACACAAAATACAAGTTTACCTCACTTAAAAAAGCATATGGTCTCACTTTTTAACACCTACGGCCACATTTGACATAATTTTATGTAACCAAAGCCCACAACAAGACACTCGTTGTGTGACCAAATGGTTGCAATTAGCACACACAAATAAAAATAAAGTGTCTATTGCATGGACAATAGTCACACAAAATACAAGTTTAACTCACTTATAAGAGCAAATGGTCACACTTTTTAACACCTACAGCCACATTTAGCAAAATTTTATGTGACCAAAGCCCACAACAACACACTCGTTGTGTGACCAAATGGTTGCAATCAGCCACACACAAATAAAAATAAAGTGGCCATTGAATGGACAATAGGAACACAAAATACAAGTTTAACTCACTTATAAGAGCATATGGTCACAATTTTTAACACCTACGACCACATTTGGCAAAATTTTATGTGACCAAAGCATACAATAAGACACTCGTTGTGTGACCATAAGGTTGCAAGATCCCACACACAAATAAAAATAAAGTGGCCATTGCATGGACAATAGGCACACAAAATACAAGTTTAACTCACTTAAAAGAGCATATGGTCATACTTTTTAACACCTACGGCCACATTTGGCATAATTTTATGTGACCAAAGCCCACAACAAGACACTCGTTGTGTGACTAAATGGTTGCAATCAGCACACACAAGTAAAAATAAAGTGGTCATTGCATTGACAATAGTCACACAAAATACAAGTTTACCTCTCTTAAAAGAGCATATGGTCACACTTTTTAACACCTACGACCACATTTTGGTAATTTTATGTGACCAAAGCCCACAAGAAGACACTCGTTGTGTGACCAAATGGTTGAAATCACCCACACACAAATAAAAATCAAGTGGCCATTGCATGGACAATAGTCACACAAAATACAAGTTTACCTCACTTAAAAGAACATATTGTCACACTATTTAACACCTACGGCCACATTTGACATAATTTTATTTGACCAAAGCCAACAACAAGACACTCGCTGTGTGACTAAATGGTTGCAGTGACCACACAAAAATAAAAATAAAGTGGCCATTGCATGGACAACAATCACACAAAATATAAGTTTAACTCACTTAAAACAGCAAATGGTCACACTTTTTAACACCTACAGCCACATTTAGCAAAATTTTATGTGACCAAAGCCCACAACAAGACACTCGTTGTGTGACCAAATGGTTGCAATCAGCCACACACAAATAAAAATAAAGTGGCCATTACATGGACAATAGGCACACAAAATACAAGTTTACCTCACTTAAAAGAGCATATGGTCACACTTTTTACACCTACGGCCACATTTGACATAATTTATGTGACCAAAGCCCACAACAAGACACTAGTTGTGTAACAAATGGTTGCAATCAGCCACACACACATAAAAATAAAGTGGCCAATGCATGGACAATAGTCACACAAAATACAAGTTTACCTCACTTAAAAGAGCATATGGTCACACTTTTTAACGCCACGACCACATTTGACATAATTTTATGTGACCAAAGCCCCCAACAAGACATTTGTCGTGTGACCAAATGGTTGCAATTAGCACACACAAATAAAAATAAAGTGGCCATTGCATGGACAATAGTCATACAAAATACAAGTTTAAGTCACTTAAACAGCATATGGTCACACTTTTTAACACCAACGACCACATTTGACATAATTTTATGTGACCAAAGCCCACAACAAAACACTCGTTGTGTGACAGAATGGTTGCAATCAACACACACAAATAAAAATAAAGTGGCCATTGCATGGACAATAGTCACACAAAATACAAGTTTACCTCACTTAAAAGAGCATATGGTCACACTTTTTAACACCTACGGCTACATTTTGCATAATTTTATGTGACCAAAGCCCACAACAAGACACTCGTTGTGTGACCAAATGGTTGCAATCAGCCACACACAAATAAAAATAAAGTGGCCATTGCATGGACAATAGGCACACAAAATACAAGTTTACCTCACTTAAAAGAGCATATGGTCACACTTTTTACACCTACGGCCACATTTGACATAATTTATGTGACCAAAGCCCACAACAAGACACTAGTTGTGTAACAAATGGTTGCAATCAGCCACACACACATAAAAATAAAGTGGCCAATGCATGGACAATAGTCACACAAATTACAAGTTTACCTCACTTAAAAGAGCATATGGTCACACTTTTTAACGCCAACGACCACATTTGACATAATTTTATGTGACCAAAGCCCCCAACAAGACATTTGTCGTGTGACCAAATGGTTGCAATTAGCACACACAAATAAAAATGAAGTGGCCATTGCATGGACAATAGTCATACAAAATACAAGTTTAAGTCACTTAAACAGCATATGGTCACACTTTTTAACACCAACGACCACATTTGACATAATTTTATGTGACCAAAGCCCACAACAAAACACTCGTTGTGTGACAAAATGGTTGCAATCAACACACACAAATAAAAATAAAGTGGCCATTGCATGGACAATAGTCACACAAAATACAAGTTTACCTCACTTAAAAGAGCATATGGTCACACTTTTTAACACCTACGGCTACATTTTGCATAATTTTATGTGACCAAAGCCCACAACAAGACACTCGTTGTGTGACCAAATGGTTGCAATCAGCCACACACAAATAAAAATAAAGTGGCCATTTCATGGACAATGGGCACACAAAATACAAGTTTACCTCACTTAAAAGAGCATATGGTCATACTTTTTACACCTACGGCCACATTTGACATAATTTATGTGACCAAAGCCCACAACAAAACACTTGTTGCGTGACCAAATGATTGCAATTAGCACACACAAACAAAAATAAAATGGCCGTTGCATTGACAATAGTCACACAAAATACAAGTTTACCTCACTTAAAAGAGCGAATGGTCACACTTTTTAACACCTACGACCACATTTTGCATAATTTAATGTGACCAAAGCGCACAACAAGACATTCGTTGTGTGGCCAAATGGTTGCAATTACCCACACACAAATAAAAATAAAGTGGCCATTGCATGGACAATAGTCACACAAAATACAAGTTTACCTCACTTAAAAGAACAAATCGTCACACTCTTTAACACCTACGGCCACATTTGACATAATTTTATTTGACCAAAGCCAACAACAAGACACTCGTTGTGTGACTAAATGGTTGCAATTAGCACACATAAATAAAAATAAAGTGGCCATTGCACGGACAATAGTCACACAAAATATAAGTGTAACTCACATAAAACAGCAAATGGTCACACATTTTAACACCAACAACCACATTTGGCATAATTTTATGTGACCAAAGCCCACAACAAGACACTCGTTGTGTGACCAAATGGTTGCAATCAACCACACACACATAAAAATAAAGTGGCCATTGCATGGACAATAGGCACACAAAATTCAAGTTTACCTCACTTAAAAGAGCATATGGTCTCACTTTTTAACACCTACGGCCACATTTGACATAATTTTATGTAACCAAAGCCCACAACAAGACACTCGTTGTGTGACCAAATGGTTGCAATTAGCACACACAAATAAAAATAAAGTGTCTATTGCATGGACAATAGTCACACAAAATACAAGTTTAACTCACTTATAAGAGCATATGGTCACACTTTTTAACGCCAACGACCACATTTGACATAATTTTATGTGACCAAAGCCCACAACAAAACACTCGTTGTGTGACAAAATGGTTGCAATCAGCCACACACAAATAAAAATGAAGTGGCCATTGCATGGACAATAGGCACACAAAATACAAGTTTAACTCACTTAAAAGAGCATATGGTCATACTTTTTAACACCTACGGCCACATTTGGCATAATTTTATGTGACCAAAGCCCACAACAAGACACTCGTTGTGTGACTAAATGGTCATTGCATTGACAATAGTCACACAAAATACAAGTTTACCTCTCTTAAAAGAGCATATGGTCATACTTTTTAACACCTACGACCACATTTTGCTAATTTTATGTGGCCAAAGCCCACAACAAGACACTCGTTGTGTGACCAAATGGTTGCAATCACCCACACACAAATAAAAATCAAGTGGCCATTGCATGGACAATAGTCACACAAAATACAAGTTTACCTCACTTAAAAGAACATATGGTCACACTATTTAACACCTACGGCCACATTTGACATAATTTTATTTGACCAAAGCCAACAACAAGACACTCGTTGTGTGACTAAATGGTTGCAGTGAGCACACAAAAATAAAAATAAAGTGGCCATTGCAAGGACAACAGTCACACAAAATATAAGTTTAACTCACTTAAAACAGCAAATGGTCACACTTTTTAACACCTACAGCCACGTTTGGCAAAATTTTATGTGACCAAAGTCCACAACAAGACACTCGTTGTGTGACCAAATGGTTGCAATCAGCCACACACAAATAAAAATAAAGTGTCCATTGCATGGACAATAGGCACACAAAATACAAGTTTACCTCACTTAATAGAGCACATGGTCTCACTTTTTTACACCTACGGCCACATTTGACATAATTTTATGTGACCAAAGCCCACAACAAGACACTCGTTGTGTGACCAAATGGTTGCAATTAGCACACACAAATAAAAATAAAGTGTCTATTGCATGGACAATAGTCACACAAAATACAAGTTTAACTCACTTATAAGAGCATATGGTCACAATTTTTAACACCTACGACCACATTTAGCATAATTTTATGTGACCAAAGCATACAATAAGACACTCGTTGGGTGACCATAAGGTTGCAAGCAGCCACACACAAATAAAAATAAAGTGGCCATTGCATGGACAATAGGAACACAAAATACAAGTTTAACTCACTTATTAGAGCATATGGTCACAATTTTTAACACCTACGACCACATTTGGCAAAATTTTATGTGACCAAAGCATACAATAAGACACTCGTTGTGTGACCATAAGGTTGCAAGCAGCCACACACAAATAAAAATAAAGTGGCCATTGCATGGACAATAGGCACACAAAATACAAGTTTAACTCACTTAAAAGTGCATATGGTCATACTTTTTAACACCTACGGCCACATTTGGCATAATTTTATGTGACCAAAGCCCACACAACAAGACACTCGTTGTGTGACTAAATGGTTGCAATCAGCACACACAAGTAAAAATAAAGTGGCCATTGCATTGACAATAGTCACACAAAATACAAGTTTACCTCTCTTAAAAGAGCATATGGTCACACTTTTTAACACCTACGACCACATTTTGCTAATTTTATGTGACCAAAGCCCACAAGAAGACACTCGTTGTGTGACCAAATGGTTGCAATCACCCACACACAAATAAAAATCAAGTGGCCATTGCATGGACAATAGTCACACAAAATACAAGTTTACCTCACTTAAAAGAACATATTGTCACACTATTTAACACCTACGGCCACATTTGACATAATTTTATTTGACCAAAGCCAACAACAAGACACTCGCTGTGTGACTAAATGGTTGCAGTGACCACACAAAAATAAAAATAAAGTGGCCATTGCATGGACAACAATCACACAAAATATAAGTTTAACTCACTTAAAACAGCAAATGGTCACACTTTTTAACACCTACAGCCACATTTAGCAAAATTTTATGTGACCAAAGCCCACAACAACACACTCGTTGTGTGACCAAATGGTTGCAATCAGCCACACACAAATAAAAATAAAGTGGCCATTGCATGGACAATAGGCACACAAAATACAAGTTTACCTCACTTAAAAGAGCATATGGTCACACTTTTTACACCTACGGCCACATTTGACATAATTTATGTGACCAAAGCCCACAACAAGACACTAGTTGTGTAACAAATGGTTGCAATCAGCCACACACACATAAAAATAAAGTGGCCAATGCATGGACAATAGTCACACAAATTACAAGTTTACCTCACTTAAAAGAGCATATGGTCACACTTTTTAACGCCAACGACCACATTTGACATAATTTTATGTGACCAAAGCCCCCAACAAGACATTTGTCGTGTGACCAAATGGTTGCAATTAGCACACACAAATAAAAATAAAGTGGCCATTGCATGGACAATAGTCATACAAAATACAAGTTTATGTCACTTAAACAGCATATGGTCACACTTTTTAACACCAACGGCCACATTTGACAAAATTTTATGTGACCAAAGCCCACAACAAAACACTCGTTGTGTGACAAAATGGTTGCAATCAACACACACAAATAAAAATAAAGTGGCCATTGCATGGACAATAGTCATACAAAATACAAGTTTACCTCACTTAAAAGAGCATATGGTCACACTTTTTAACACCTACGGCCACATTTTGCATAATTTTATGTGACCAAAGCCCACAACAAGACACTCGTTGTGTGACCAAATGGTTGCAATCAGCCACACACAAATAAAAATAAAGTGGCCATTGCATGGACATTAGGCACACAAAATACAAGTTTACCTCACTTAAAAGAGCATATGGTCACACTTTTTTCACCTACGGCCACATTTGACATAATTTATGTGACCAAAGCCCACAACAAAACACTTGTTGCGTGACCAAATGATTGCAATTAGCACACACAAACAAAAATAAAATGGTCGTTGCATTGACAATAGTCACACAAAATACAAGTTTACCTCACTTAAAAGAGCGTATGGTCACACTTTTTAACACCTACGACCACATTTTGCATAATTTAATGTGACCAAAGCGCACAACAAGACATTCGTTGTGTGACCAAATGGTTGCAATTACCCACACACAAATAAAAATAAAGTGGCCATTGCATTGACAATAGTCACACAAAATACAAGTTTACCTCACTTAAAAGAACAAATCGTCACACTCTTTAACACCTACGGCCACATTTGACATAATTTTATTTGACCAAAGCCAACAACAAGACACTCGTTGTGTGACTAAATGGTTGCAACTAGCACACATAAATAAAAATAAAGTGGCCATTGCACGGACAATAGTCACACAAAATATAAGTGTAACTCACATAAAACAGCAAATGGTCACACATTTTAACACCAACAACCACATTTGGCATAATTTTATGTGACCAAAGCCCACAACAAGACACTCGTTGTGTGACCAAATGGTTGCAATCAACCACACACACATAAAAATAAAGAGGCCATTGCATGGACAGTAGTCACACAAAATACAAGTTTACCTCACTCAAAAGAGCATGTGGTCACACTTTTTAACACCTACATCCTCATTTGGCATAATTTTATGTGACCAAAGCCCACAACAAGACACTAGTTGTGTAACAAATGGTTGCAATCAGCCACACACACATAAAAATAAAGTCGCCAATGCATGGACAATAGTCACACAAAATACAAGTTTACCTCACTTAAAAGAGCATATGGTCACATTTTTTAACGCCAACGGCCACATTTGACATAATTTTATGTGACCAAAGCCCCCAACAAGACATTCGTCGTGTGACCAAATGGTTGCAATTAGCACACACAAATAAAAATAAAGTGGCCATTGCATGGACAATAGTCATACAAAATACAAGTTTAAGTCACTTAAACAGCATATGGTCACACTTTTTAACAGCAACGGCCACATTTGACATAATTTTATGTGACCAAAGCCCACAACAAAACACTCGTTGTGTGACAAAATGGTTGCAATCAACACACACAAGTAAAAATAAAGTGGCCATTGCATGGACAATAGTCACACAAAATACAAGTTTACCTCACTTAAAAGAGCATATGGTCACACTTTTTAACACCTACGGCCACATTTTGCATAATTTTATGTGACCAAAGCCCACAACAAGACACTCGTTGTGTGACCAAATGGTTGCAATCACCCACACACAAATAAAAATAAAGTGGCTATTGCATGGACAATAGTCACACAAAATACAAGTTTACCTCACTTAAAAGAGCATATGGTCACACTTTTTAACACCTACGGTAACATTTTGCATAAATTTATGTGACCAAAGCCCACAACAACACACTCGTTGTGTGACCAAATGGTTGCAATCGCCTACACACAAATAAAAATAAAGTGGCCATTGCATGGACAATAGTCACACAAAATACAAGTTTATCTCACTTAAAAGAACATATGGTCACACTTTTTAACACCAACGGCCACATTTGACAAAAATTTATGTGACCAAAGCCCACAACAAAACACTCGTTGTGTGACAAAATGGTTGCAATCAACACACACAAATAAAAATAAAGTGGCCATTGCATGGACAATAGTCACACAAAATACAAGTTTACCTCTCTTAAAAGAGCATATGGTCACACTTTTTAACACCTACGGCCACATTTTGCATAATTTTATGTGACCAAAGCCCACAACAAGACACTCGTTGTGTGACCAAATGGTTGCAATTAGCATACACAAATAAAAATAAAGTGTCTATTGCATGGACAATAGTCACACAAAATACAAGTTTAACTCACTTATAAGAGCATATGGTCACAATTTTTAACACCTACGACCACATTTGGCATAATTTTATGTGACCAAAGCATACAATAAGACACTCGTTGTGTGACCATAAGGTTGCAAGCAGCCACACACAAATAAAAATAAAGTGGCCATTGCATGGACAATAGGCACACAAAATACAAGTTTAACTCACTTAAAAAAGCATATGGTCATACTTTTTAACACCTACGACCACATTTTGCTAATTTTATGGGACCAAAGCCCACAACAAGACACTCGTTGTGTGACCAAATGGTTGCAATCACCCACACACAAATAAAAATCAAGTGGCCATTGCATGGACAATTGTCACACAAAATACAAGTTTACCTCACTTAAAAGAACATATGGTCACACTATTTAACACCTACGGCCACATTTGACATAATTTTATTTGACCAAAGCCAACAACAAGACACTCGTTGTGTGACTAAATGGTTGCAGTGAGCACACAAAAATAAAAAATAAAGTGGTCATTGCATGGACAACAGTCACACAAAATATAAGTTTAACTCACTTAAAACAGCAAATGGTCACACTTTTTAACACCTACAGCCACATTTAGCAAAATTTTATGTGACCAAAGCTCACAACAAGACACTCGTTGTGTGACCAAATGGTTGCAATCAGCCACACACAAATAAAAATAAAGTGGCCATTACATGGACAATAGGCACACAATATACAAGTTTACCTCACTTAAAAGAGCATATGGTCACACTTTTTACACCTACGCCCACATTTGACATAATTTATGTGACCAAAGCCCACAACAACACACTAGTTGTGTAACAAATGGTTGCAATCAGCCACACACACATAAAAATAAAGTGGCCAATGCATGGACAATAGTCACACAAAATACAAGTTTACCTCACTTAAAAGAGCATATGGTCACACTTTTTAACGCCAACGACCACATTTGACATAATTTTATGTGACCAAAGCCCCCAACAAGACATTTGTCGTGTGACCAAATGGTTGCAATTAGCACACACAAATAAAAATAAAGTGGCCATTGCATGGACAATAGTCATACAAAATACAAGTTTAAGTCACTTAAACAGCATATGGTCACACTTTTTAACACCAACGACCACATTTGACATAATTTTATGTGACCAAAGCCCACAACAAAACACTCGTTGTGTGACAAAATGGTTGCAATCAACACACACAAATAAAAATAAAGTGGCCATTGCATGGACAATAGTCACACAAAATACAAGTTTACCTCACTTAAAAGAGCATATGGTCACACTTTTTAACACCTACAACCACATTTTGCTTAATTTTAAGTGACCAAAGCCCACAACAAGACACTCGTTGTGTGACCAAATGGTTGCAATCAGTCACACACAAATAAAAATAAAGTGGCCATTGCAAGGACAATAGGCACACAAAATACAAGTTTACCTCACTTAAAAGAGCATATGGTCACACTTTTTACACCTATGGCCACATTTGACATAATTTATGTGACCAAAGCCCACAACAAAACACTTGTTGTGTGACCAAATGATTGCAATTAGCACACACAAACAAAAATAAAATGGCCATTGCATTGACAATAGTCACACAAAATACAAGTTTACCTCACTTAAAAGAGCATATGGTCACACTTTTTAACACCTACGACCACATTTTGCATAATTTAATGTGACCAAAGCGCACAACAAGACATTCGTTGTGTGACCAAATGGTTGCAATTACCCACACACAAATAAGAATAATGTGGCCATTGCATGGACAATAGTCACACAAAATACAAGTTTACCTCACTTAAAAAACATATCGTCACACTCTTTAACACCTACGGCCACATTTTGCTTAATTTTATGTGACCAAAGCCAACAACAAGACACTCGTTGTGTGACTAAATGGTTGCAATTAGCACACATAAGTAAAAATAAAGTGGCCATTGCACGGACAATAGTCACACAAAATATAAGTGTAACTCACATAAAACAGCAAATGGTCACACATTTTAACACCAACAACCACATTTGGCATAATTTTATGTGACCAAAGCCCACAACAAGACACTCGTTGTGTGACCAAATGGTTGCAATCAACCACACACACATAAAAATAAAGAGGCCATTGCATGGACAGTAGTAACACAAAATACAAGTTTACCTCACTCAAAAGAGCATGTGGTCACACTTTTTAACACCTACATCCACATTTGGCATAATTTTATGTGACCAAAGCCCACAACAAGACACTAGTTGGGTAACAAATGGTTGCAATCAGTCACACACACATAAAAATAAAGTGGCCAATGCATGGACAATAGTCACACAAAATACAAGTTTACCTCACTTAAAAGAGCATATGGTCACACTTTTTAACACCTACGGCCACATTTGACATAATTTTACGTGACCAAAGCCCACAACAAGACGCTCGTTGTGTGACAAATTGTTGCAATCAACCACACACACATAAAAATAAAATGGCCAATGCATTGACAATAGTCACACAAAAGACAAGTTTACCTCATTTAAAAGAGCATATAGTCACACTTTTTAAAACCTACGACCACATTTGACATAATTTTATGTGACCAAAGCCCACAACAAAACACTCGTTGTGTGACCAAATGGTTGCAATTAGCACACACAAATAAAAATAAAGTGGCCATTGCGTGGACAATAGGCATACAAAATACAAGTTTACCTCACTTAAAAGAGCATATGGTCACACTTTTTACACCTACGGCCACATTTGACATAATTTATGTGACCCAAGCCCACAACAAGACACTCGTTGTGTGACTAAATGTTTGCAATTAGCACACACAAATAAAAATAAAGTGGCCATTGCATGGACAATAGTCACACAAAATACAAGTTTAACTCACTTAAAACATCAAATGGTCACACTTTTTAACACCTACGGCCACATTTGACATAATTTTATGTAACCAAAGCCCACAACAAGACACTCGTTGTGTGACCAAATTGTTGCGATCATCCACACACACATAAAAATAAAGAGGCCATTACATGGACAATAGTCACACAAAATACAAGTTTACCTCACTTAAAAGAACATATGGTCACACTTTTTAACACCAACGGCCACATTTGACATAATTTTATGTGACCAAAGCCCACAACAAGACGCTCGTTGTGTGATAAATGGTTGCAATCAGCCCCACACACATAAAAATAAAATGGCCAATGCATTGACAATAGTCACACAAAATACAAGTTTACCTCATTTAAAAGAGCATATAGTCACACTTTCTAAAACCTACGGCCACATTTGACATAATTTTATGTGACCAAAGCCCACAACAAGACGCTCGTTGTGTGACAAATGGTTGCAATCAACCACACACACATAAAAATAAAATGGCCAATGCATTGACAATAGTCACACAAAATACAAGTTTACCTCATTTAAAAGAGCATATAGTCACACTTTTTAAAACCTACAACCACATTTGACATAATTTTATGTGACCAAAGCCCACAACAAGACACTCGTTGTGTGACCAAATGGTTGCAATTAGCACACACAAATAAAAATAAAGTGGCCATTGCATGGACAATAGGCACACAAAATACAAGTTTACCTCACTTAAAAGAGCATATGGTCACACTTTTTACACCTACGGCCACATTTGGCATAATTTTATGTGACCAAAGCCCACAACAAGACACTCGTTGTGTGACCAAATGGTTGCAATCAACCACACACACATAAAAATAAAGAGGCCATTGCATGGACAGTAGTCACAAAAAATACAAGTTTACCTCACTCAAAAGAGCATGTGGTCACACTTTTTAACACCTACATCCACATTTGGCATAATTTTATGTGACCAAAGCCCACAACAAGACACTAGTTGTGTAACAAATGGTTGCAATCAGCCACACACACATAAAAATAAAGTGGCCAATGCATGGACAATAGTCACACAAAATACAAGTTTACCTCACTTAAAAGAGCATATGGTCACACTTTTTAACACCTACGGCCACATTTGACATAATTTTACGTGACCAAAGCCCACAACAAGACGCTCGTTGTGTTACAAATGGTTGCAATCAACCACACACACATAAAAATAAAATGGCCGATGCATTGACAATAGTCACACAAAATACAAGTTTACCTCATTTAAAAGAGCATATAGTCACACTTTCTAAAACCTACGACCACATTTGACATAATTTTATGTGACCAAAGCCCACAACAAGACACTCGTTGTGTGACCAAATGGTTGCAATTAGCACACACAAATAAAAATAAAGTGGCCATTGCATGGACAATAGTCATACAAAATACAAGTTTAACTCACTTAAAACATTAAATGGTCACACTTTTTAACACCTACGGCCACATTTGTCATAATTTTATGTAACCAAAGCCCACAACAAGACACTCGTTGTGTGACCAAATTGTTGCGATCATCCACACACACATAAAAATAAAGAGGCCATTACATGGACAATAGTCACACAAAATACAAGTTTACTTCACTTAAAAGAACATATGGTCACACTTTTTAACACCAACGGCCACATTTCACATAATTTTATGTGACCAAAGCCCACAACAACACGCTCGTTGTGTGATAAATGGTTGCAATCAGCCACACACACATAAAAATAAAATGGCCAATGCATTGACAATAGTCACACAAAATACAAGTTTACCTCATTTAAAAGAGCATATAGTCACACTTTTTAAAACCTACGACCACATTTGACATAATTTTATGTGACCAAAGCCCACAACAAGACGCTCGTTGTGTGACAAATGGTTGCAATCAGCCACACACACATAAAAAAAAATGGCCAATGCATTGACAATAGTCACACAAAATACAAGTTTACCTCATTTAAAAGAGCATATAGTCACACTTTTTAAAACCTACGACCACATTTGACATAATTTTATGTGACCAAAGCCCACAACAAGACACTCGTTGTGTGACCAAATGGTTGCAATTAGCACACACAAATAAAAATAAAGTGGCCATTGCATGGACAATAGTCACACAAAATACAAGTTTACCTCACTTAAAAGAGCATATGGTCACACTTTTTAACACCTACGGCCACATTTTGCATAATTTTATGTGACCAAAGCCCACAACAAGACACTCGTTGTGTGACCAAATGGTTGCAATTAGCACACACAAATAAAAATAAAGTGTCTATTGCATGGACAATAGTCACACAAAATACAAGTTTAACTCACTTATAAGAGCATATGGTCACAATTTTTAACACCTACGACCACATTTGGCATAATTTTATGTGACCAAAGCATACAATAAGACACTCGTTGTGTGACCATAAGGTTGCAAGCAGCCACACACAAATAAAAATAAAGTGGCCATTGCATGGACAATAGTCATACAAAATACAAGTTTAAGTCACTTAAACAGCATATGGTCACACTTTTTAACACCAACGGCCACATTTGACATAATTTTATGTGACCAAAGCCCACAACAAAACACTCGTTGTGTGACAAAATGGTTGCAATCAACACACACAAATAAAAATAAAGTGGCCATTGCATGCACAATAGTCACACAAAATACAAGTTCACCTCACTTAAAAGAGCATATGGTCACACTTTTTAACACCTACGGCCACATTTGACATAATTTTATTTGACCAAAGCCAACAACAAGACACTCGATGTGTGACTAAATGGTTGCAGTGAGCACACAAAAATAAAAATAAAGTGGTCATTGCATGGACAACAGTCACACAAAATATAAGTTTAACTCACTTAAAACAGCAAATGGTCACACTTTTTAACACCTACAGCCACATTTAGAAAAATTTTATGTGACCAAAGCCCACAACAAGACACTCGTTGTGTGACCAAATGGTTGCAATCAGCCACACACAAATAAAAATAAAGTGGCCATTACATGGACAATAGGCACACAAAATACAAGTTTACCTCACTTAAAAGAGCATATGGTCACACTTTTTACACCTACGGCCACATTTGACATAATTTATAAAACCAAAGCCCACAACAAGACACTAGTTGTGTGACAAATGGTTGCAATCAGCCACACACACATAAAAATAAAGTGGCCAATGCATGGACAATAGTCACACAAAATACAAGTTTACCTCACTTAAAAGAGCATATGGTCACACTTTTTAACGCCAACGACCACATTTGACATAATTTTATGTGACCAAAGCCCACAACAAGACACTAGTTGTGTAACAAATGGTTGCAATCAGCCACACACACATAAAAATAAAGTGGCCAATGCATGGACAATAGTCACACAAAATACAAGTTTACCTCACTTAAAAGAGCATATGGTCACACTTTTTAACGCCACGACCACATTTGACATAATTTTATGTGACCAAAGCCCCCAACAAGACATTTGTCGTGTGACCAAATGGTTGCAATTAGCACACACAAATAAAAATAAAGTGGCCATTGCATGGACAATAGTCATACAAAATACAAGTTTAAGTCACTTAAACAGCATATGGTCACACTTTTTAACACCAACGGCCACATTTGACATAATTTTATGTGACCAAAGCCCACAACAAAACACTCGTTGTGTGACAAAATGGTTGCAATCAACACACACAAATAAAAATAAAGTGGCCATTGCATGCACAATAGTCACACAAAATACAAGTTCACCTCACTTAAAAGAGCATATGGTCACACTTTTTAACACCTACGGCCACATTTAGCATAATTTTATGTGACCAAAGCCCACAACAAGAAACTCGTTGTGTGACCAAATGGTTGCAATCAGCCACACACAAATAAAAATAAAGTGGCCATTGCATGGACAATAGGCACACAAAAAACAAGTTTAACTCACTTAAAAGAGCATATGGTCATACTTTTAAACACCTACGACCACATTTGGCATAATTTTATGTGACCAAAGCCCACAACAAGACACTCGTTGTGTGACTAAATGGTTGCAATCAGCACACACAACTTAAAATAAATGGGCCATTGCATTGACAATAGTCACACAAAATAAAAGTTTACCTCTCTTAAAAGAGCATATGGTCACACTTTTTAACACCTACGACCACATTTTGCTAATTTTATGTGACCAAAGCCCACAACAAGACACTCGTTGTGTGACCAAATGGTTGCAATCACCCACACACAAATAAAAATCAAGTGGCCATTGCATGGACAATAGTCACACAAAATACAAGTTTACCTCACTTAAAAGAACATATGGTCACACTATTTAACACCTACGGCCACATTTGACATAATTTTATTTGACCAAAGCCAACAACAAGACACTCGTTGTGTGACTAAATGGTTGCAGTGAGCACACAAAAATAAAAATAAAGTGGCCATTGCAAGGACAACAGTCACACAAAATATAAGTTTAACTCACTTAAAACAGCAAATGGTCACACTTTTTAACACCTACAGCCACGTTTGGCAAAATTTTATGTGACCAAAGTCCACAACAAGACACTCGTTGTGTGACCAAATGGTTGCAATCAGCCACACACAAATAAAAATAAAGTGTCCATTGCATGGACAATAGGCACACAAAATACAAGTTTACCTCACTTAATAGAGCACATGGTCTCACTTTTTTACACCTACGGCCACATTTGACATAATTTTATGTGACCAAAGCCCACAACAAGACACTCGTTGTGTGACCAAATGGTTGCAATTAGCACACACAAATAAAAATAAAGTGTCTATTGCATGGACAATAGTCACACAAAATACAAGTTTAACTCACTTATAAGAGCATATGGTCACAATTTTTAACACCTACGACCACATTTAGCATAATTTTATGTGACCAAAGCATACAATAAGACACTCGTTGGGTGACCATAAGGTTGCAAGCAGCCACACACAAATAAAAATAAAGTGGCCATTGCATGGACAATAGGAACACAAAATACAAGTTTAACTCACTTATTAGAGCATATGGTCACAATTTTTAACACCTACGACCACATTTGGCAAAATTTTATGTGACCAAAGCATACAATAAGACACTCGTTGTGTGACCATAAGGTTGCAAGCAGCCACACACAAATAAAAATAAAGTGGCCATTGCATGGACAATAGGCACACAAAATACAAGTTTAACTCACTTAAAAGTGCATATGGTCATACTTTTTAACACCTACGGCCACATTTGGCATAATTTTATGTGACCAAAGCCCACACAACAAGACACTCGTTGTGTGACTAAATGGTTGCAATCAGCACACACAAGTAAAAATAAAGTGGCCATTGCATTGACAATAGTCACACAAAATACAAGTTTACCTCTCTTAAAAGAGCATATGGTCACACTTTTTAACACCTACGACCACATTTTGCTAATTTTATGTGACCAAAGCCCACAAGAAGACACTCGTTGTGTGACCAAATGGTTGCAATCACCCACACACAAATAAAAATCAAGTGGCCATTGCATGGACAATAGTCACACAAAATACAAGTTTACCTCACTTAAAAGAACATATGGTCACACTATTTAACACCTACGGCCACATTTGACATAATTTTATTTGACCAAAGCCAACAACAAGACACTCGCTGTGTGACTAAATGGTTGTAGTGAGCACACAAAAATAAAAATAAAGTGGCCATTGCATGGACAACAATCACACAAAATATAAGTTTAACTCACTTAAAACAGCAAATGGTCACACTTTTTAACACCTACAGCCACATTTAGCAAAATTTTATGTGACCAAAGCCCACAACAAGACACTCGTTGTGTGACCAAATGGTTGCAATCAGCCACACACAAATAAAAATAAAGTGGCCATTGCATGGACAATAGGCACACAAAATACAAGTTTACCTCACTTAAAAGAGCATATGGTCACACTTTTTACACCTACGGCCACATTTGACATAATTTATGTGACCAAAACCCACAACAAGACACTAGATGTGTAACAAATGGTTGCAATCAGCCACACACACATAAAAATAAAGTGGCCAATGCATGGACAATAGTCACACAAAATACAAGTTTACCTCACTTAAAAGAGCATATGGTCACACTTTTTAACGCCAACGACCACATTTGACATAATTTTATGTGACCAAAGCTCCCAACAAGACATTTGTCGTGTGACCAAATGGTTGCAATTAGCACACACAAATAAAAATAAAGTGGCCATTGCATGGACAATAGTCATACAAAATACAAGTTTATGTCACTTAAACAGCATATGGTCACACTTTTTAACACCAACGGCCACATTTGACAAAATTTTATGTGACCAAAGCCCACAACAAAACACTCGTTGTGTGACAAAATGGTTGCAATCAACACACACAAATAAAAATAAAGTGGCCATTGCATGGACAATAGTCACACAAAATACAAGTTTACCTCACTTAAAAGAGCATATGGTCACACTTTTTAACACCTACGGCCACATTTTGCATAATTTTATGTGACCAAAGCCCACAACAAGACACTCGTTGTGTGACCAAATGGTTGCAATCAGCCACACACAAATAAAAATAAAGTGGCCATTTCATGGACAATAGGCACACAAAATACAAGTTTACCTCACTTAAAAGAGCATATGGTCATACTTTTTACACCTACGGCCACATTTGACATAATTTATGTGACCAAAGCCCACAACAAAATACTTGTTGCGTGACCAAATGATTGCAATTAGCACACACAAACAAAAATAAAATGGCCGTTGCATTGACAATAGTCACACAAAATACAAGTTTACCTCACTTAAAAGAGCGAATGGTCACACTTTTTAACACCTACGACCACATTTTGCATAATTTAATGTGACCAAAGCGCACAACAAGACATTCGTTGTGTGGCCAAATGGTTGCAATTACCCACACACAAATAAAAATAAAGTGGCCATTGCATGGACAATAGTCACACAAAATACAAGTTTACCTCACTTAAAAGAACAAATCGTCACACTCTTTAACACCTACGGCCACATTTGACATAATTTTATTTGACCAAAGCCAACAACAAGACACTCGTTGTGTGACTAAATGGTTGCAATTAGCACACATAAATAAAAATAAAGTGGCCATTGCACGGACAATAGTCACACAAATTATAAGTGTAACTCACATAAAACAGCAAATGGTCACACATTTTAACACCAACAACCACATTTGGCATAATTTTATGTGACCAAAGCCCACAACAAGACACTCGTTGTGTGACCAAATGGTTGCAATCAACCACACACACATAAAAATAAAGAGGCCATTGCATGGACAGTAGTCACACAAAATACAAGTTTACCTCACTCAAAAGAGCATGTGGTCACACTTTTTAACACCTACATCCTCATTTGGCATAATTTTATGTGACCAAAGCCCACAACAAGACACTAGTTGTGTAACAAATGGTTGCAATCAGCCACACACACATAAAAATAAAGTCGCCAATGCATGGACAATAGTCACACAAAATACAAGTTTACCTCACTTAAAAGAGCGTATGGTCACACTTTTTAACGCCAACGGCCACATTTGACATAATTTTATGTGACCAAAGCCCCCAACAAGACATTCGTCGTGTGACCAAATGCTTGCAATTAGCACACACAAATAAAAATAAAGTGGCCATTGCATGGACAATAGTCATACAAAAGACAAGTTTAAGTCACTTAAACAGCATATGGTCACACTTTTCAACAGCAACGGCCACATTTGACATAATTTTATGTGACCAAAGCCCACAACAAAACACTCGTTGTGTGACAAAATGGTTGCAATCAACACACACAAGTAAAAATAAAGTGGCCATTGCATGGACAATAGTCACACAAAATACAAGTTTACCTCACTTAAAAGAGCATATGGTCACACTTTTTAACACCTACGGCCACATTTTGCATAATTTTATGTGACCAAAGCCCACAACAAGACACTCGTTGTGTGACCAAATAGTTGCAATCACCCACACACAAATAAAAATAAAGTGGCTATTGCATGGACAATAGTCACACAAAATACAAGTTTACCTCACTTAAAAGAGCATATGGTCACACTTTTTAACACCTACGGTAACATTTTGCATAAATTTATGTGACCAAAGCCCACAACAACACACTCGTTGTGTGACCAAATGGTTGCAATCGCCTACACACAAATAAA
>JAANYP010006096.1:0-193854 GCA_020465985.1 Centrapalus pauciflorus
AAACTTGACGTTTTAAGCAAATTTTATTTATAAACTTGTAATGTTGGGTGATTTAAGACATAAAAATCTATAAATATGTATATATCACTGTATATTAGAGATATTAAGTCCTTATTATCATTTAGGACCCGTTTAATCTCGCTCGGTGCATCATCCGTCACTTTACGCTAAAAGCTTTTTACGTTAGATTTTTGCCATCGCAATTCCGGTGAGTTCTCATAGCCCCTATTTTCACACTGTTATGTTTTGGGGATGAAATACATGCTTCGTTTTTATATGGACACAGAAATATCTTCATTTCTATTATGTATTACACATTGGGTTCCATTAGCTCTGATATCATGAACCGTTAATTGCATTTATTTGTAAGCGCGAATATATTGTGGATAGATCTATTGGGAGTCATGTCCCCCACTCGGGTTAGTTGGATTGGCTAACAGCGGGTGCATATATATTCAACAAACGGTATTACGTATGGGAATACTGCACAGAGCAAAAACTTATCTTAAATTAAGCTACGGTTACATGATGGTTTATATGTAATACATAACAAGGAATTTATGATTTTATAAATTCAACCTCTATTATTGATGTCCATACGAGTTAGATTTACGTGTAAACCTATGAGCTCACCAACAATTTTTGTTGACGTATTTTAGCATGTATTTTCAGGAAATTAAGGCAAGTATGCCTCGGACGTATTTTACTTTCAAGCTTCCGCATCCATGGAGTCGCATGCATATTCAAATTTACGGAGATTTAGCTGCATTATTTTGGATATTTTAATTATGTAACTAAATCTCTGTATTTGTGCGAACTTCATTTCTCATATCAGACTACGTAAAACATTACTATGTTTTAAAGCTTTAACGATGTATTTTAAAAACGTCCATATAGTGGTCGTTCATTATGATTATGGTTACGCTTCCGCACTCGTCAGGCCTCGCTGCCAACCGGGGTAGCAGGGTGTGACAGATTGGTATCAGAGCCATAGTTATAGTGAACTAGGTTGCATTAGTACCCTAGACTATAACTGCACATAAAATTTACTGATTTTAAAAATATTTTGTAACTAACAAAAAGACTATGAATGGACCTTGATAGCAGAAATCATGTCCCATCCGGAAACCATCATCTTATCGGATTCAGAGGAGGAGTACACTCCTGCGAGCCCCACGGCCACTGAGATTTTCCCCGAAGAAGAAACATCGGAAGAAGAGGACCCCTCGGAAGATCCAATGGAGGAGACGGAAGAGGAGCCGATGGAGGAAGAAGATCCATTGCCCCCAACGGTCCCTGCTCGCGTTCCATACCACCCAGCCGAGTCTTCATATAAGCCGTATAGGCCTTACCCTAACGGCCCCAAAATGTTGTACACACCCCGAAAGCGGGTGAACCCACCAAGAAGGGAGTCTATTCCTGTCCCGACTCCCCAGCCCAATCCCCCACCACCACACCGACGGGTAAACGCCCGGCGATGGGGCTGGATACTGGAGACCCTCCGCGAATGGAGGCAGATGGAGGGAATTCCTCCCAACTTTGAGATTGGAGGACCATCCTCCGCATCTATCTCACAACTCACTCAGGAAACCGCCGATCAGACCATACCACTTTTGATAGCACGGTCGACCAGGCATAATCACCAGATTCGGTCCCTTAACCAAGATATCGGGGGGATGATCGCTCATTTAGAGCGGGAGGAGTTACAAAACTCCAACATCTACTGGGATAACCAGCATGCTCTCACCATCCAACAGGATGGCCTGAATGAGCTTCGGCAGCAACTAGCCGAAAGCCAAGCTCGGATCGAGGAGCTGACTCAGCGCCTCAACGCGATGGAAAAGGGAGATACCCCTGATCACTCCCACACTTAGTGCACTTCTATCTATCTTTGTAATAGTAGGAAAAATATCATGTAATAGTATAGGACAAAAATTTTCGGGTAATAACCCGCCCCTAATGTAAGAAAATTTCGAATGATTAATGAAAAATTGCAAGTTATTTATGAAATTGTGTTTGATGATTATAGTATTGTGCTTTAAGGGAAAATTTATCTCTTTAAGATTCAACTTCTTACACTATGCTTTTTCTTTAAAATTTTAAGATAATGCCGCCGAAACGAGCAATGAACGATGCTGACATTGAAGAGCTAGTCGCAAAAAGAGTGGCTGCCGCTATAGCCACGTATGAGGCAAATAGGAATAGCTCAGTTAATGGAGATGGTGGTGCTAGTCGCACCACGGGAGGAACGGAAATCCACGCAAAAGGTTGTGGAATTAAAGGATTTTTAAGCTGCAAACCCCGGTACTTCAACGGAACCGAAGGAGCCGTTGGCTTGATACGGTGGTTTGAGAAGTTAGAATCTGTCTTTCGTGTCAGCGGATGTGCTGAAGGAGATAAGGTGAAGTTCACTACTCACACTCTACAAGATAGCGCCCTCACATGGTGGAATTCCTATGTCAAGTCTGTAAGTATTGATGAAGCCTACCAGCTCACATGGTCCGCGTTAAAGCAAATGATGACAGACGAGTACTGTTCGAGAAACGAACTCCAGAAGATGGAATCGGAGTTCTGGAACCTGACGATGAAGGGAACGGATGTAGCGGGGTACACTAACCGATTTCATGAACTGAGCATTCTGTGCCCTCAGATGGTGACCCCGGAGTACAAAAAGATCGAACGTTACATTTGGGGACTCGTTCCTCAAATTCAAGGTAATGTGACTGCCTCAAACCCATCCACCATACAGGATGCCATCAGGATGGCAAACAATTTAATGGATCAAGTGTCCCGGAGGAATGAAGCCAAAGCCAGGGAAAACAAGAGAAAGTGGGAAGACAAGTCTGGGAAGAATACGGGTTCACAATCTAAGAAGCCCGAGACCATCAAGGCCTACGCAGCAGGAACTGAGTCAGGGAAAGGCTACACGGGTACCAAGCCTTTCTGCACCCAATGCACCTTTCATCACAACAAGGGTCCCTGCGCAACTTGTGGAAAATGCAAGCGTATTGGCCATATGACCAAAGACTGTAAGTTTGGAACCCCGGGCGTCAATGACGGCAATCAAAGAGGCTGCTTTGAATGTGGAGTTACTGGGCACTTCAAGAGTGAGTGCCCGAAATTGAGGAATGGTGGAGGAGCTCAGGGGAGAGCTTTTGTGTTAGGAGCAGGTGACGCTCGTCAAGATCCCCACGTAGTATCAGGTACGTTTCTTTTAAATGACATTTATGCTTACGTACTCTTTGATACTGGGGCTGATAGGAGCTTTATATCTAGTAAGTTTAGTAAGCAGTTGAATGCCACTCCCCCTTAGACAACTCTTATACTATAGAACTGGCTGACGGTAAAATAATAGAGGCAAGTAGTATCATTAAGGAATGCACACTGAAGCTGGCAGATCATCCCTTTAAGATAGACTTAATGCATATAGAACTCGGAAGTTTTGATGTAGTAGTTGGTATGGATTGGTTGTCACACAATCATGCCGAGATTTTGTGTGGTAAGAAAGTGGTACGGATACCACTCCACAAGAAGAAGTTCCTAACAGTCCAAGGAGAAAGAAAGAACCGACAGTTGAATGTCATATCCGGCCTAAGAACATTAAAGTGCCTTAGGAAAGGTTGTCATGCAGTACTGGTGCAAATTGTAGAAAAAGAGTCGGAGGAGAAGCGACTCGAGGATATTCTAGTGGTTTGTGACTATCCGAAGGTCTTCCCGGAAGATTTGCCTGGACTTCCGCCATCTAGGCAAGTAGAGTTTCAAATCGATTTGGTGCCGCGAGCTGCACCGGTCGCAAGGGCCACATATAGACTCGCCCCTTCTGAGATGCAAGAGCTATCCAATCAATTACAAGAGTTAATGGATAAAGGATTCATTCGACCAAGTTCCTCACCTTGGGGAGCTCCGGTCTTGTTCGTTAAAAAGAAAGACGGATCCTTCAGAATGTGCATAGACTACCGAGAACTAAACAAGTTAACGGTAAAGAACCGCTACCCTCTTCCCAGAATTGATGACCTGTTTGACCAACTACAGGGATCTAGCTTCTACTCTAAGATTGATCTGCGATCTGGTTATCATCAAGTAAATGTTCGGGAAGAAGACATTCCCAAGACAGCATTCAGAACTCGTTATGGACATTACGAATTCCAGGTAATGCTATTCGGGTTGACCAATGCACCAGCCGTATTTATGGACCTCATGAACCGAGTGTGTAAACCGTATCTGGACAAATTTGTAATAGTGTTCATAGACGATATTCTCATCTATTCCAGATATAAGGAGGAGCATGAACACCATCTCAAGCTGATCTTGGAGTTGTTAGAGAAGGAACAGTTATACGCCAAATTTTCAAAATGTGAATTTTGGTTGCGAGAAGTTAAATTCCTTGGACATGTGATCAACAGCCAGGGAATCCAAGTTGATCCATCAAAAATCGAGGCCATAAAGAACTGGGCGACTCCTAGAACCCCCACGGAAATCCGCCAATTTCTAGGACTTGCCGGTTATTATAGGCGATTTATCGAAAACTTCTCAAAGATAGCAGGTTCCTTAACAGAATTGACTCGGAAGGATGTGAAGTATATCTGGGGTGAAGAGCAAGAAAAGGCGTTTCAGCAGTTAAAGCAAAGGTTGTGTAGTGCACCAATTCTGTCCTTACCCGAAGGGACTGAAAATTTCGTGGTCTACTGTGATGCCTCACACAATGGATTAGGTTGTGTGCTCATGCAAAGGGATAAAGTCATTGCTTACGCATCACGACAGCTCAAAATTCACGAGGTGAATTATACGACTCATGACTTAGAGCTTGGAGCAGTGGTGTTTGCTCTCAAAATATGGAGGCACTACCTGTATGGAACTAAATGCACGGTGTTCACAGACCATAAAAGCCTTCAGCATATTCTGAAGCAGAAAGAGTTAAATATGAGGCAGCGTCGTTGGGTTGAACTATTTAGCGATTATGACTGCGAAATTCGTTATCATCCGGGGAAGGCGAATGTCGTGGCTGATGCCCTAAGCCGAAAGGAACGGGTTAAGCCATTAAGAGTTCGAGCTTTGGTCATGACTATACAGTCAAACCTAAACTCTCAAATCCGCAAGGCACAGGAAGAAGCAGTCAAGGAGGGTAATCTACTGGATGAAGCCTTGAGAGGTATGGATAAGCAAATGGAAATCAAGCCAGATGGATGTCGATACTTCATGGGCAGAATTTGGCTACCAAAACTCGGAGGAGTAAGGAAGCTGGTCATGGATGAAGGGCATAAGACAAGATATGCTATTCATCCAGGGTCAGATAAGATGTACCACGACTTGAAGGGAATGTACTGGTGGCCAAACATGAAGGCTGACATTGCTACCTATGTCAGCAAGTGCTTAACATGTTTGAAGGTTAAGGCTGAGCACCAGAAACCATCAGGATTACTGGTTCAACCAGAAATACCCCAGTGGAAGTGGGAAAACATCACCATGGATTTCATCACCAAGTTGCCAAAAACTTCTGGAGGTTATGACACTATTTGGGTGATTATGGATCGACTTACCAAAACCGCACATTTCCTGCCAATCAAGGAGACTAATAAGATGGATAAGTTAACACGAATCTATCTTAAAGAAGTCGTCTCAAGACATGGAGTACCTGTATCAATTATATCAGACAGGGACAGCCGGTTCACATCAAGATTTTGGCAGTCATTGCAAGAAGCACTGGGTACACGCCTAGATATGAGCACAGCCTATCATCCACAAACGGATGGTCAGAGTGAAAGGACGATTCAGACTTTGGAAGACATGTTAAGGGCATGTGTCATCGATTTTGGCAAAATTTGGGACAGGCACCTGCCATTAGTCGAGTTTTCCTATAACAACAGCTATCACTCGAGCATTAAGACCGCCCCATTCGAGGCACTCTACGGGCGAAAGTGTCGATCACCTCTTTGTTGGGCTGAAGTAGGAGATAGTCAGATTACTGGACCTGAGATCATCCAGGAGACTACAGAAAAGATAGCCCAGATTCGTAATCGGTTAAAAATCGCGTGGGATCGGCAGAAAAGTTATGCAGACGTTCGACGGAAGGATTTGGAATTTCTAGAGGGAGATCATGTAATGTTAAAAGTCTCGCCTTGGAAGGGCGTAATCCGTTTTGGGAAACGAGGAAAACTCAATCCTCGTTATATCGGACCATTCAAGATCACCAAAAGAATTGGCCCGGTAGCTTACCGACTCGATCTGCCCCCAGAGCTTAGTAACGTCCATAATACCTTCCACGTGTCCAATCTTAAGAAGTGTCTGGCTGATGAATCACTCGTTATACCCATGGACGAGTTGGAAATAGACGATAAGTTGAACTTCATTGAACAACCTGTAGAAATAATGGACCGAGAAGTCAAGAAACTAAAGCACAGCCGGATCCCGATAATAAAAGTCAGATGGAACTCTAAGCGAGGTCCTGAGTTTACATGGGAACGCGAAGATCAGTTCCGGGAAAAATACCCTCACCTGTTCTCAAGTACTCAAGAAGTGGAGAACACGAGCTAATTTTGGGACGAAATTCCCTTAACAGGGGGAGACTGTAACATCCGGCACTAAACCAGGTTAGCAATAATGCCCTAATCTGTATTTAATAGCCAATTATAGCCTAATCAGTGGTCATTAGAAATTAATCAAGTGATTAACAAGGTTTATTAGAAAATTCAACTCAATTTGAATCAAATTCATCGGTGCGATGAATCGGGAAATCAATTAATCCGATCGATTTACGATATGAGGGATTAATTCAACTAAGTATATAATTAAATTATGATTAGTGACACTAATCATACACTAATACAATTACTTAACATTAATTATGCAAGACTAAAACAATTCATTAAAACAATTCATCCATAAGTATTTATAAAATTTCAAGAAAAGGAAAATACAAGAATACATTTCTAAATACATTTATACAAAAAAAAATATAAATACATGAATAATCATGTATATGGCCGGCCTTAAGGCCATAGACATGTGTTGAATTAGTAGTTGACTTTTAATTAAATAATATTACTTTAAACACCATCATTTTGTTAAAAAGTGCACTCAACTTTTGTCTCCCATGCCTTTCATCATTTGAAAGACCAAAATTTCTCTATAAATAGGGAAGTCTTTCATTCATTTTAAACACACCAAAAACCCTTCTTTTCTCTCCATAGAACCAGCCAACATAGACACACATCACAAAAATTCTTCATTCAAGTGTTCTTCAAGTGTTCTTGGTGTTCTTCAAGAGTTTTGGTGCATACCTTGCAAGAATTTCAATTTCTACTCAAAATCATCTTTTAAATACATCAAAGTAAGTAAATACTAGCTTATTTCATCTTATAATTATGTTTATATAAGTCTTGCATAATATATATAATCACCAACAACAACAAGTTTCATAAAAACTCAAGTTTATAAGTTTCTAGTTTTTATTTTTAAGTTGTTTCTTTAAATGTGCATATGAATATATGAACACATTATAAACATGTTAATATTATGAAAACATGTGTTATATATGTGTTTATAACTTTTATAACTTTTATACAAGTAGCCTTTGAATAAACAACAAGAATCATAAGTTGTTTTAAGTTTATAAACTACGGATTTTCGGCAGAAAATTTATATCGACTTTGAAAAATCATAACTAATTCATAACTCAACGAAATGAGTTGATTCTTGTCTCAAAAGTTAGATCTATGTCTTAACTATAGATATGTAATTTTTCATAATTTATTTTGAAGTTTAAGACCCCCAGATATTATTTGGGAAACCGAAAGTTTGACAGCTCAAAAATGGCCAACATAGCGTTTTTAACGAGCTTTTTCACCAACCTAAACAACTCAAAAAATGGCCGTTCTTGATTCTAAAAAACCTTTGTATATAGTAGTTTAATATCCTAGAAAACCAAAGTCTAAAACATTTTGGAACTTGGTCAAAAACAGCCTCAAAGTAGGCCGAAAAACCTCCGAAAAAGCTGGAAAATTATATATATAAACTTGACGTTTTAAGAAAATTTTATTTATAAACTTGTAATGTTGGGTGATTTAAGACATAAAAATCTATAAATATTTATGTATCACTATATATTAGAGATATTAAGTCCTTATTATCATTTAGGACCCGTTTAATCTCGCTTGGTGCATCATCCGTCACTTTACGCTAAAAGTTTTTTACGTTAGATTTTTACCATCGCAATTCCGGTGAGTTCTCATGGCTCCTATTTTCACACTGTTATGTTTTGGGGATGAAATACATGCTTCGTTTTTATATGGACACGGAAATATCTTCATTTCTATTATGTATTACACATTGGGATCCATTAGCTCTGATATCATGAACCGTTAATTGCATTTATTTGTAAGCGCGAATATATTGTGGATAGATCTATTGGGAGTCATGTCCCCCACTCGGGTTAGTTGGATTGGCTAACAGCGGGTGCATATATATTCAACAAACGGTATTACGTATGGGAATACTGCACAGAGCAAACTTATTTTAAATTAAGCTTCGGTTGCATGATGGTTTATATGTAATACATAACAAGGAATTTATGATTTTATAAATTCAACCTCTATTATTGTTGTCCATACGAGTCAGATTTACGTGTAAACCTATGAGCTCACCAACAACTTTTGTTGACTTATTTTAGCATGTATTTTCAGGAAATTAAGGCAAGTATGCGTCGGACGTATTTTACTTTCAAGCTTCCGCATCCATGGAGTCGCATGCATATTCAAATTTACGGAGATTTAGCTGCATTATTTTGGATATTTTAATTATGTAACTAAATCTCTGTATTTGTGCGAACTTCATTTCTCATATCAGACTATGTAAAACATTACAATGTTTTAAAGCTTTAACGATGTATTTTAAAAACGTCCATATAGTGGTCGTTCATTATGATTATGGTTACGTTTCCGCACTCGTCACGCCTCGTTGCCAACCGGGGTAGCAGGGTGTGACATTTGAGAGTAGAGTTTAGCATTTACCTCAGATGGTAGTTCAGTGGAGATAACATTTGATGTTTCTGCCATGAGAGCTTGATTTTGAAATTCTTCCTCTGTCTGATCACTCCAGTCAAACACATTGTCTTCTTGAGAAACAAGTGCTTGTGATGATGAAACTTGAGTAGTTTGCTGTGGTCTTGGTGGCTGCTGACCTTGAGATCTGCGTTCTCTGGCAAAGTGTCCAAGCTTGTGGCATTTAAAGCATTCAACTTTTGACTTATCAAATGCTGGTTTGCCTTCTGGTCTGGCTTGGAAGTTGGATCTGCCAGTTTTTTCAGAAACCTTTTAGCCCTCATAGTCAGCATTGCATGCTACCATTTCAAGTTCATCTCTTCTAGATCATCTGGATGGATTTGTTCTAAATCTTCAGCATTTAGAGCAAACAGTCCATCATTAGCAACAAAGGCTTCATAATGAACTTCAGTAGAGTTACCATCAGCACCTGAAAAGGAGTCACAACAGTTAGATTTATCAGTTAATGCTGATGACAGCAGAGCAGTGTTATGATTATAAGAAAAGGATTTCTTTTTAGTTTCAATCTCAGTTTCAAACACTCTCAGAATGTTATACAAGTCATCCAACTCTATTTCATCAAGAGTGTCTTTGGTTCTCCATTGGGCAGCATAGACTGTCCACTCATCACCAAGTGATCTAAGGAATTTTCTGTTTACTTCATCTTGATCCAAGCTGACTTTTGCACTCTCCAACTCACCTATCAGTTTGTTAAACCTGTCAAAGATTTGAGTAAGGTTTTCATTCTTGCCACCAGAAAAGTTTTCATACTGCTGTTTCAAAAGATCCTTTTGATTTCTCTTGGTGCTAGCATTGGCAGCAAATCTTTTCTCTAAGGCAATCCAAAGAGAATGAGCAGTGTAAAACTTTTTAAACTGATGTTGATAAGCATTAGGAATGGCTATTTGTAAAAGTGTAAGAGCTTTTAATTCAATCATTGTAGCCTTCCTTTCAAGTTCAGTTTTTGGAGGAGTTTTTATGGGTTTGCCCTCAGCATCAAGTTCGGGATCAACTACAGGAGGAAATTCAACAGCTTCCCATATGGAATAGTCAATAAATTGAATCTGCTGTTGAATCCTGAGTTTCCACATCTCAAACTCATTGGGTTTGAGCATAGGCACTTTGAGTCCTTGCCCAGATCCACTACTGCTATTATCAAATTCCATTGCAGAAAATTAAAAATTTTAAAAGAAACCTTCTGACTTTGAAAACAAAGAAAAACCTGTGGCTCTGATACCACTTGTCAAGATCAAAATCACTACCTAAGATTAACTAGTTTGAATCAATCAGAGTATAACCCAATAACCTTGTATTGAATCAAAGTCCAATTAAGAAGTTTGCGGAATAACACTTAACTGTTTTAAGAAAAGCTTTCAAAATAAATAACACATGAATATAATCAATAATCAAAAATCATTTGTATTGCCAAAACTTAATGATTACAATCACCTCTAATCTGTTTGATTAGACGAAGAACACAGATTGTTCTTAGGGTTTTACAACCTTAGAGACTTATGAAAACTTAATTAGAAAAGCAAAATACAACTGAAATAAACTTGTACGTGCAGCATTACAATAGAAAACCTATTCTATGTATATTTATAATGCCTTCTGATTTGTTTCCTTTAGAAACTCTGATTTCTCTGATAGTAGATATGCTGGAATCTTCGAATATATCTTTTCCTGAATTTCAGCACTTTCTGTTTATTGAGCTGTTGAGCAGCTTGAAGTCTATCTGTTGAGCAGCTTGAGTTTGAACACTGGCAGCTTGAACTTTTGAATTAGCAGCTTGAGAAATCTACTAACAGTTTGAGAAATCTAACTAACAGCTTGACATACTTAGAATATTTCCCAACAATTTTGTTTATTGGGTTATTGTGGAGTATTTATATATGAGTTGTCTCCCCTCGATTCTTAATTTAGTCAAAGCTTTTAGGGTTAATGCAAGTTTAGTGGCTTGATTTATACGCAATGTGTTATAGTGGTAAATGACATCTGAATTATTTTTTAGTTTTAACTAGGCTGAATTGAATGAATAAGCTTATAACTTAAAGATAGCGTATGTGTTTTTATAATTATCTATTACTCTATTGTAAAGTGTCTTAAACGGTTATGCCCTTGATGTTGATATTCTGACACATACCCTTATCCACTATCCAACTAAACCCCATCTATTCTTCTCGGTCACACTCTCATGTCACATATCTCATCCATCAACCCTCACCTCCATCACTCGATAGATCCCAACCGACAAATCTGACTTTCCCGCCCGCCTAATTGAATTTAGGGTTTAATTCTGTCAAATTTCCATTTCTCTCATACCTTATAGTGAAGTCGTGCGATCATTACTTTTCATTACATATGGGTTTATACAAAATTGGGGCTGTTGAAAACGAAATGTGAGCAATTTGAGGAGTTTCCTCTTCACCAATTTGTTGCAGATTCTTGATTTATTAATGTTAAAATTAACAATTTTCGTATTAAAATCCATGGAAATTTTATTTAATTTCGTACATGATTTTGATGCATTCTATAAATGACATTCAGTAATGCCCAAAGTTGTTACATTATGTTCCTTATAAAATGGATATGCCCAACTACTTTACTCCTGTTCTTGGTAGATTTCTTTGTGCCACGTGTAATACATCAAGTTCCATCTACAATACATTCATTGATTCAAGAAAAATAAATCACGTAGTTCTTTTGAACTAATTATCTCTAGCCTTAAGCAACTATGTGATTCTGATTTCATCGAATCACGATAATTGTTTTGGTTTGCTCACAGAAACTTCCCCCTATTGATTGATTTTCACTATTTCTTGCTGGAAAGATAAGCTAATGAAAGGATTAATATATAATTGTTTATATTTATAGTAGGACATTTATTAGGAGCAATGACATGGGCTCTAATTGATAGATTAATAATGATTGTTAGATTGATTATGTAATTTAGATTAGTTATTGTATCATTATTGTAATTATAGAAAAGTATAAGGACTAGAATAGTCATTAGACAAACCGAAAGGGTGTGTCCCTTCACGAAAAGACACAACTATTCGAAAAGGTTTCATGAACAGTTGCGTCCTTTCATCGCACCTCTTAGTCATTTATAAATAGAAACCTTAATCAAATTTGTAAAGGGTGAATTCAATGTTTATGTTAATAAAGATCAAGTTTTGATTATTTCGATCCTGTGCAATTATTTCGTTATCAAATAGATCCCTTTCCCAACATTTGGTATCAGAGCATACAGTTTCAATCAAACCAGAAATCATCATTTACCGATTATTAGCAAACCAAGAATTACACCATTCAGGGAAGAATCATCATCGACACCAAGGGCGACAGAACATCAGAATTGTTCTACAAACAACCCGGCACCAGTTCATCCAAATTATTTCCCAGATTTTAATTGGAATTGAAATCAAAATTCCCAACAGTAGGCAACCCCATAAGAACCGAAGGCAAAAAATTCAAAGCAACGAATTTTTACAAGAAGAACAGTAAGCACCATTGCAAATATAGCAATAGACATAGTAAACCCTAATTCCAGAGATAGCATATTGAATCGAAGGAAACAATAATCAGAGAAATAATACCTGATTTCAGAGGCACCACCATAGAAATGTCCACAGAGAAAAGTGTCACCACCGTAGGAGAAACCCACGGACAGAACCAAACACCAACCGTCGCCATACATACAACCACCGTAAACCACCATCACAACCTTCACACAAAACCCCATAATCAGTAGGCGCCGATTTTGAGAGACAACATAAAGGGATTTTTAGGTTTAGCAAACCAGATCCAACGATTGTTCATAGGCAACAATTAGGGTTCTTACTATTTTCCCCAAAACAGATTTAGTAGAAAATCGACTGGAACAAGTCCGAAAAACTATAACCAACGATTCTAACATCCAACGGTTATATCACAAAAGTTATATCGATAAAACTCAAAGGGTTGCAACGATTCAACAAGAACATCAATTGAAAAGAAAAAGGGCGTCGATTCGCAAAAGGGAAAATGTACACCGGTTGAAGAAGTAAACGTTTCAAAAGAAGCAGTGAAGAGAGGATCCAGAGAAGTGAGCCCATGCCCCATACGGATTGCATTCAAGATCTAGAACCGGATCTAATTATTTAAACAAAAGGCCAAATCCAAAAAGGTTACGTATTATCATACCTTGTTTTTAATTTTATTGTTAGAAAATAAAATTATATAAAAACCTTAGTTTTACTTTTATTATAATGTAACTTATAATAAAATTAGGTTTCAGAAAATAAATCATAACGTAACTTATATTTTATTATTGGTTTTAAAACTTTATAACATAATTTATAAAATTTTAAAATAGTGATACTTATAAAATTTAACGCGCGAAGTATTACTACTGTATAAAATTTATAGTTTTTTCTTGAAATTTAATTCTGTCATTTATTTTTTAATTTGTGACAAATTTTATTTTAGTTCATTTTTATAACTGGCCAATTATAATTTTGAATCAAATAGAAAAAAACTGGTAAAGACTCGAATAGTTTTAGACTTAAAGAATAAGCCTAAAATTGAAACCAGAAAATTTAGAGTTAAAAGCCTAAATTATTGTATAGAAAAATTCTATAATAGAATCTATAGAAGAAAGAAATAGATTCTGATATTAGTAACATGGGTGACAAACTAGGACATGATAACACTAGAAATAATATAAGGGAGATAGGAATAGTATCTCACTTTACCTGTCTAATGTTAAAGACAACAAATTACATCATGTGGGCAATTAGAATGCAAGCAATTTTAGAAGCTAATGACTTGTGGGAAATGATTGAAGCACAAGAAACAAATCAAGAAGATACTAAGAAAGATAAAATAACAATCGCCTACATTTATCAAGCACTTCCAGAAGATCAGTTATTATTCATTTCAAAGTTTAAGACCGCAAAAGAAGTATGGGATATCTTAAAAACAAGACACATAGGAGTAGAACGTGTTCAACAAGCTAGGTTACAAACACTCAAAACAGAATTTGAGCTGTTATATATGAAGGAAAATGAAACAGTAGACTCTTTCATCACGAAGATGACTAGTCTTATTAATAAGGCATCAAGCCTAGGGTTAACGTATGAAGACCCTGTACTCGTTAGGAAATTATTGAACGCGATACCAGACAAGTTTCTATAGATAGTTGCATCTATAGAGCAATACTCAAACCCAGACACAATGAAATTAGATGAAGCTGTTGGCGGATTAAAAACTTTTGAAGAGAGACTGAAACTCAAAAGAAACAAGCATGTTGATAGTCAAGAAAACATGATGTTCCCACAACATGTAGGAAGAAGTCAACACTTTAGAGGATGTGGTAGAAATAGATTTAACCACTCATGAGGTCGAGGTAGTAATAGATTCAGATCAGAAAGAAAGAATCATGAACCCTCACAAAATAATTTCAAGAAAGAACATAATAGCAACACAAAGAAATTTAATCCTGACATGAGTAGAATTCAATGCTATAAATGTAAGAAGAATGGACATTATGCCTCCAAATGTCCGCAAATAGGTCAAAGCTCAGAACTATCACACCTGATAGAAGAAGACCTAGAACCAACATTGCTTATGGCAACCTTAGAAGAACACCAACAAGTTTATTAAATGAAGATAACTTAGAACCAAGAAGGTTACCTATAAACAATGAGAATACATGGTTCTTAGATGATGGAGCTAGGAACCATATGAGAGGAATTAGGAATCAGTTCAAAGAACTTAATGAGATGATTACTGGAAAATTACGATTCGGAGATGGGTCGTACATAGAGATCAAAAGGAAAGGATCTATACTTTTAGAATGTAAGAATATGGAACAACGTATAATATCACAAGTATATTATATACCGAACCTTACTAGCAATATATTGAGTTTAGGACAACTCACAGAAAACGGATGCAGAGTAGTAATGGAATAAAACTTACTACACTTATACGATTCAAGAAATAAAGTACTGGTAAGAGTAAAATGATCAAAGAATCGTCTATATAAAGGAGACCTAAGACTAGGAAAGCCTGTATTCTTATTAAGCAACTTACAAGATGCAGCATGGCCTTGGCATGCAAGATTAGGCCACTTGAAATTTAACTCTTTAAAGTCAATGGCATCAAAGAATTTAGTTCAAGGAATACCCAATATTAAGAATAATACAAGTATATGTGATATATGCTTAGCAGGAAAACATATTAGAACCTCATTTCCACAACAAACCCTGGCAAGATCAGAAATACCATTAGAGTTAGTCTATGGTGATTTATGTAGTTCTAAGTTCAAAGGATGAAGCACTTGAATTCTTTAAGGAGTTCAAATCAAGGGTAGAAAATGAATATAAAACTAAAATGAAGATATTTAGAACATATAGAGGAGGAGAATTCACTTCAGGTGATTTCTTAAAATCCTGTAAAGATAATGGCATATTAACACAGTTAAGTGCACCATACTCACCACAACAAAATGGAGTTGTTGAACGTAGAAATAGAACTATACTTTCAACAACAAGATGTAGGATGAAATCAACAAACATGCCCCAAAATTTTTGGGCAGAAGCAGTTAGACATGCCATATATATCCTAAATTGTACACCTACTAAGTCTTTAGAAAATAATACTCCATATGAAGCTTTAAAGGGATGGAAACCAGACCTAACTCACCTGAGGATTTTTGATTGCATAGCATATGCAAAAGTACATCCTTAACACTTAACTAAGTTAGATGATATAAGCAAACAAATGATATACCTTGGAACAGAACCTGGATCAAAAGCATATCGCTTTTTTAATCCAGAAACAAGGAAGATTTGTGTAAGTAGAGATGTAAAGTTTAAAGAAGACGAAACATGGAATTGGGAGGAATACACAAAGGAATTTGATTTAGAAGAACCTAAGTGGAGTGATTTTACTGTTGAAACCCGACAAATCATAGAACCAGAAATTCAACCAGAAAATATCCCTCACACTCAAAATGAAACAACCTCACCAACCAACTCACCAAGATCACATTCACGAGATACAAATAATGAAACTTACACCCCTCAACAAACCAATATACCTATACATAGCCCAGATACAGAATCATCTTCAGACTCAAGGATTGATCATGTACCTATAAGAGGATACAGATCTTTAAGTGACATATATGAACAGTTATTATTAGTTGAAGATGAACCTAGAAACTACAAGGAAGCAGCATTGGATAAAAAATGGATTGAAGCTATGAAGACAGAAATTGATTCTATCACCAAGAACAATATATAGAGGTTAACCACTTTACCTAGGAATCATAAAGCAATAGGTTTAAAGTGGCTATTTAAGAGAAAGAGAAAAGCCAATGGAGAAATAGTTAAACACAAAGCAAGATTAGTAGCGAAAGGATACATACAAGAACATGGCATAGACTTTGAAGAAGTCTTTGCACCTGTAGCTAGAATTGTAACATCCGGCACAAAACCAGGTGAGCAACTATGACCTAACCGGTAGTCATTAGCAAATTATAGCCTAATCAGCGGTGATTATCAATTAATCAAAGTGATTAACAAAGTTCACAAGAAAATTCAATTGAATAAGAATCAATTGCATCGGTGCGATGAATCGACAAATTAATTAATCCGATCGAATTGCGATATGATGGATTAATTCAACTAAGTACATAATTAAATTATGATTAGTGACACAAATCATACACTAATACACTTACTTAATATTATTTATGAAAGACTAAGGCAATTCATTAAACTAATGCATTCATAAGTATTTATGAATTTACAAAAAAAGGGAAATACAAGAATATATTCTAAATACATTTATAAAAAAAATACATCAAAAATACTATATGATGGCCGGCCATAGAGGGGTACCATCATAGGCTTTGACTTCATTTTTATATTACACAAACTATCTAAATCAAATCTCTATTTCACCATCCCTCTTCACTTCATAAGAGATCTTACACTCAACCATCAAATCCCTCATAATTACAACACTTTTCATCCTCTATTAATTAAACTCTTTTCTTCATTTTATTCACACCATCAAAACACAAAAGCCCTCTTCTCTCCTCTCATTAAATCCGGCCACCATGATGCCCAGGAACACCAAAAATCCAACTTTGTGTTCTTGCAATACTTCAAGCATTTTTGGTGCAACAAAGTTCAAGATTTCAACTTCTACTTGTTTTCATCCTTCTAACACATCAAAGTAAGTAAACATTAGCTTATAAACTCTCCAATTTATGTTTGTATAGGTCTTGCATAATAAATATAATCACCAACAACAAGTTTTATAAAAACTTAAGTTTATAAATCACTAGTTTTGTTTTTAAGTTGTTTTCTTCAAATTTGTTTATAAATACATATACACATTATGTAAGTATAAATATTATGAAAACAAGTTGTATAAATGTGTTTTATAACCTTTTATACAAGTAGTTTTTAAATAAACAACAAGAATCACTAGTTGTTTCAAGTTTATGAAGTCCGAATTTTCGGCAGAAATGTTACGTCGACTTTGAAAAATCATAACTAATTCATAACTTAACGAAATGAGTTGATTCTTGTCTCAAAAGTTAGATCTATGTCTTAATAAAAAATCTGGAGGTTTTCATAATTTAATACGGGGTTTAGAACCCCCAGATATTATTTGGGAACCCGGAAGTTTGACAGCTCAAAAATGGCCAACATAGGGTTTTTAACGAACTTTTTCTCCAACCTAAACACCTCGAAAAATGAATGTTCTTAACTTTAAAAATTCTTTGTATATAGTAGTTTTATGTCTAAGAAAACCAAATCCTAAACCATTTTGGAACTTGGTCAAAAACAGCCCCAGAGTAGGCCGAAAAACCTTCAAAAAGCTGGAAAATTGTGTATATATATATAAACTTGACGTTTTAAGTGGATTTTATTTATAAACTTGTAATGTTGGGTGATTTAAGATATAAAAAACTTTATACATACATATTATCATATATGGGGAGTTATTAAGTCCCTAATACAATTTAGGGCTCCGTTAAATGCATCCGGTTCATCACCCATCAAAGAACACAAATTTGCATTTTTCGCTCATTTTGTCATCAACTTACGGTGAGTCCTCATAGCCCTATTTTCACTATCTATTGGGGTGGAAATATATGCACGATTTTCATATGGACATCAAAACTGTTTATTTCTTATATGTATTACATGTGTGGATCCATCAACCCTCAAATCATGAACCGTTAATTACATTTATTTGTAAGCGCGAGTATATTGTGGATAGATCTATTGGGAGTCATGTCCCCCATTCGGGTTAGTCTTAATCGGCTAACGGCGGGATGCATATATATATATATATATATATATATTCAACACACGATATGACATATGGGAATACTACAAAGGACAAACTCATTTAATTAAGCTTCGGTTGCTTGATGGTTTATGTAATACATACATGGAATTTTTGATTTATAAATTCAATTCATCTGATAATGTCCATACAATTGGTCTTTTCGCGTGAATCTATGAGCTTACCAATACTTTGTTGACGTATTTTAGCATGTATTTTCAGGTGATTGTGTAAGGTCGCCTGACTACGGATCCTATCTTGACGCGACACCTGCCAACGAGTGCGGAATCCTCGTTAGCGGCTTGATGGATAGACCACGCATAGCGAAACACGGAGACTGGCATAGTGATAGACGAACAACGGATCGTCCCAACATGATGATTCTCTCCAAACGAAACTCTCTAAATGCTAGCATGTTCGAGATCGCCCTTTGCACTAATCGCTCTGAAATTCTGCAAAAGTCTGATAATTAATCGAATTAACCCTTAATTATAACACCCTTACCCTTCAACCTTATGTTTGAACTTATCTTTGAACTTATGTTTGAACTTATTGTAATACATTACACCAAGTTCAAACATATATACAATTAATATCAAACATATATAAACAAACATATAACAGATACTTGTTAATGTATAATAATAGACAAATTGACTTCTACAAAATATGTCTATACGTAGACTGCTATCGTCACACAGGGTGCACTAACAGACTCCCCCTTGACGATAGCTTCTAACTATTAATTTTTTGTCTAAGTACTAGAACTATATAAGTTACTACCAGCATACAATCCTATGTCAATACATACTCTAACTATCTTTTGGAATTTCCTATCCTCAGATCTCCATCCTTAATGGAAGAAGATAGGTTGATCATTTAGCTTTTGCAGGTCATCCTTAGATAGGTTGATTAGGTGCAGTGGATCGTATACTCTCAAAATCACTTTGTCTTCTATATCCTCCATGACTGCTTCAGCTGTATCATTGTCTATATACCACCATTTCATGTTTCTAAGAACGTCCTGTGGCATAGACTTTAATGGTACCTTCTTCAAGCATCTGACAAGCTTGTACACCATTTTAGCCCATGGTTTTCCAGTATGAGGATCTATCCTTGATTCATCCTCAACTCTCTTTCCTGACCTCGACTTGAGTCTTTCAAATTTTCCGGATCTACCCTCTCTTCTGATTATCTTTGCGATCACTTCAGCATAAGGGTCGTCACCAATGTTTATCAATTCCTTCCAAGCTAACTCCTTTACTTCAACCTTTGGCAGTGTGTTAAACACTTTGAGCGTTCGCCTCAGGTATTGAAGTCCATCTCTTCTTTTTAGTATAAACAGCTGCAGTTCTCTATCGAAGAACCAGCTAAGTATTCCACCTGAGAGATTTTCAGAGTTTGACACTCTCATCTTCTTCTTCATCTTTGGCTCTGCTTTCTTCTCTTCCTTACGGAACCAAATATTTAACAATTCAGCTCTGCTTGGTTCTTTATCAGCTTCCTCCAGTTCTGAATCTTCCACAGAGGCCAATTTAATCTCATCTATATCAATTATATTTTGATCGTTATGCACATATTGCTCTGTGATGGGTTGTGAATGAATGATTACTTCATCTACGTTGTCATCTTCATCTTTCACGACCTCCTCATCAGATTTCCAATCAACTATATCTTCTGGCACAATTTCTCCTTCTTCCAGATCCTCCATCTCATCCTCAAAGTCAAAAATAACTTCTTCTTCAATATGCATCAGAGCTTCAATCATTTCACTCTCGATGGTCTTTGAAGTTTCCCCTTCACCTCCTTCCATTGCAGACTGACCTGGCTCCCCTGAATTGATGCTTGCTGAGCAGTTGGAAAATCTGCTAGCTCATTTTCTTTTCCAGTCTCAGGATCATTGCTGTCATCATCATCTCTCCTTATCACTTCGGCTTCTTTGAAGCTAGTCTCCCCCTGAGCTTGAAGATTTTTCATTAACTGCTCCCGGAGGGACTTCATTGTTTTAATCTTAGAAGCTTGATCAGCAACAGTTGTTTTCAGTTCAGCATTCTCCTGATCAAGTCTGGCATTATGAGCTTGAAGTTCTTTGACTGCTGTGGTTAGCTGAAAGATTTGGACTGTTTGGAAATCCACCTTGCTCCTCAGCTCTGTAAATCGTTGATTCTTAGTGAAAGTGGATGATGTAGATGGAATGGATGTAATTGGTGATGGAGTGATGGATGGTTGAAAAGTTGGAATTTCAGGCTCTGGAGCAGAAGTGGATGAAGATCCTTGCATAAAACGATGCCTCTTCGCCCTATGCCTAGGAACGAGGGGAGTTGGATCTTCTACTTCAAAATCAGAATAATCATCTGAGGCTCTACTTGAGACCTTTGAGAAATCTTGGGTCTCACCCAGGAATAATAATAAATGCATAAAGCTAAATAAAATATTACAATAAGTCTTGCACTACATGTGCTTCAAGGTTACAGTACTAAGTTACTAAAAACATCACAATATAAATAAAAGCAGCTACCCAGAACCCAAGGCATCATAAAGCTATACCACAAGCTGAAAGTGAGCTGAGTCCTCTGGGTTGATCAGATAATAGACCTAAGCAGAAGGTCCAGATTGTTCTTTACCTTTTCCTGTAAAAAAATTGTGAGTAGCAACTGTAAGCTAATGCTTAGTGAGTAAACAGATATTCATGAATGCATGTAAAATATGAGGCGAAAGTGCCTATAAAGGCTGTTATGCTTGCTTGCTTGTTTGCTTAATACCCAGAAAGAATGCTGCACAATTGAGACATTTCATGCAGAAAGGAGATGCCACCACTAGGGGTTTACCGCTGACAGATGATCAATCTGTGATGCGGGGCTAGCTACCCGCATAATGCTCAAGGGATAGTGGTAAGCATCAGAATTGCTTGCTTGCTAAATATAATGCTTATGAGATGCACAAAGAAACGCTAAAACAAAGCTTGCTGTATAGTATGCAGAACAATAAACAGATAGCAGATAAATATGCATATTAATAGATCAAATGTAAGATCCGGCTAAGCTGGGCATCACCTGTACCACAGTGTTCGCCTTTACTCACAAAAGTCTATTGAATTCCAAATAAATCATATAGAAGCAATTTATGTCTCAATTTCATATAAAACATGTAAACAAGAATAACTGTTACTCACAACACTGAAAATGCCTTGAAATGCTCTGAAATACTTGCTCGGGCTTATTTACGCTTTAAATTGCTTTATAACGCTTGCACTTGCTTATCTAGGCTTTAATATATTCTGGCACTGGCTTTGACTCGCAACTGGGCTAAACAGCTTATGTATAATATCTGAAGTTTAATATTACAGAACATGTGCTAAATTAATACTGCTAGCTCAATATTCCTATATCTATAAGCCATAACTTCTAGCTAAATATTTTGCTATTTATTTTGCTAATTTATGCGTTGCTCATTAATTTTATCAATTAAATTCGAATTTAGGGGACAGATTCGAACACATGGTTCCAAATTCGAAGACAGATTCGAACCAGGGGTTAGATTCGAACCTCATTCTCGAATCTGAAGCTAGATTCGAACCTATGTCTCGAATCTAGCTCTATTCAAGCTTGTTCTTGGTATTTCGAGTTTGTTCTATGCATACTCGAGTTTGTTCATAAACTACAGCTTTAAACATGCATTTTCAAGCCTCAAATCCACAAATAAGCTAAGTAATAAGCCTCGGTTAAGTTATATTATACATAATCTACCATATTTTAGCTAAAACTCATACGAAATCAGCTTTAAATCGCCTAAAATGATAAACTCGAATTTGTAGCTTCAAAACCGAAAGTGCAGAAAACGAAAAGGGCAATTCTTACCTCAAAACCGTATGAAATCACGCATGCAATAGCAGATTCGGACAGTACACTTCGAGACCTTTCCGATGACGTATAGAACTCGAGATTTGGCCGGTCGGTTAGGGAGAAAAGCTAGAGAGAAGTTTCCGGGCTAGAGAGAGAAGCTCTGGAATTTGCTAGAAAGTTTTGCAAAAGTGAGAAAATGTATCTCCCGGCTCCTATTTATACTAAATCTCGAAATTACATCATTTTACGCAAATTGCTCAAAATTACAAAAAATGAAAATGCAAATAAAAAGTAAGGTGTTATAAAAATATCATGAAGGTCAGTTGGAGGATCCAAAACTTCCTGAACCAGTTGTTCAGTCAAGTTTAGGTCTGAGTTAGTCCCTTGAGCCCAGATTTCTTCAACTGTTTGGGTCGTTTGATCAATTGCTGGGGCTTACTGTTGAAGTGCCTGCAGCGTCCGAAGATGGACCTGCTGCCGTTGACAACTTGAATAAGAATCAAGTAATTAAGCATCCAATGACAACTTGAATAAGAATCAAAGAAGACAGAGGCACAAAACGAGAGTGATAAAGAAATAGATTGAAATTTTGTTAAGTCAAGCGATTGGTCATAAATGGCCAATGAAATGTCAAATGCCAAAATAAACGTAAGTGTTGGATTCTCATTACGTCGACGCGAGACTAGTGAGATATCTAAAATGGAATTCCTATTCCATCTAAATGCAAATAAAATGAAAAGCTTCCGTCAATATAGTAAAGTAAATTAAATTCAGAAATTCACCGATGAAAATTCAAATAAAAGTCTATACATATAATTAAACAGAACCAAAGGCTATTGCTTTGTCAAAGCCTCTTGATCGAATTGCACAGTAAATTAATAGAGGAAGGCGATAACGATAAAGTAGAAGATGATGTAAATGGTAGTGGAGATGATTTTGGAACCCTGGTAGCTCGAGACGTGATTTCAATAACAGAATCTGCCGTTATGTCTAACGAATTACACCGTGAAAGCCTAAGTAAATTGTCGATTTCTACCAAAATCGTTTCTTTGGAATTCGATTCCGTATAGTATTTGTTTTCTATATCGTTAATGTTCTTATTCGCTGGAAGATTCGAAAGCGTATGATCTTTTCAAGTTCTTGATCGTATATGACTTGCCTGAAATATCCATCAACTGCTGAAACCGTTGCGAAGAAGAAGTGATCGATTATAACTCCTGTTTTGTTCGGCAAACTTTAAGATGCAGTATTTCAACATTTTGTCTTAATCCCTCATTTTCGGCTTCTAAACACTCTATCTTCTTGGAGGAATTGCTTCTCGAGAGACTGCTTACATAAAAGATTTAGCGGATATGGCAGCGCAATTGGAGACCAAGGTAGGTGAGATGGAGTCGTTACATGAAGAGTTGGCTCCGGATATTGCGCCGGAAGATTGATTCCATTTGTTGTCAGAGCAAAGAAAATCATAAGTCTGCATAGCAAGTCAGCACAAATCAAAAATCGCCTAAGCGATTGATGATTGAAACATCATCAATAAAAGAAACATAAAGTACAGATATCAGACTCCCGAAAAAGCTCTGTATCTATTACATGAGCAAATGAAACGAGACATGAGCTAACTAATAGGTATAGATGCTAGCTAAATTGAAAGAGATATAAAACTGAAGTCCCAAAAGCCCACAAAGTGAATGCATAACTGATAAACAGAAATCTTAAAAATCTCTTATGTGATTGCATAAGATAGCAAATGAAAATTTTACAATAATACAGATGAGCGATTTAAAAAGCCATAACTGGCATAAGATCGAATGAAGGAGATATATGAGCTAACTCATGTATTGAGTTATTATCTGGATTGATTATGGCGTAAAGCATAAGGCTCATATATTAAGAATATGAATAATAAATCAGAATTCCTAAAATGATCAAACGTCAATTCTGAAAAGAAATTTGAGTTCTTGTACTTGAGAATCTCATAGAAATAAAAAGATATGAAATACAGATGGTGCTCGTTCAGTGGAAACACCACAAAAGTTCGTATCAGTCTTGGGAATCAGGATAACATAATAGCTATCTGCCCAAGTCTGTTCGAACAAAGCTAACTTCGAGGACGAAGTTTGTGCGTGGTGGAGCTCATTCTGTAACAACCCAACTTTTAGCCCAACTTAATATCTGATCATCGAACCAATAATGTAATTTTATTACATTATTTGAATTATAATTTAATTAAGTTTTTGAAATATTTAATTAAATTATATAAATATTTAAATTATGAATTATGATTTAATAAATTTTTAATATAATTAAATAAGAGAGATATAAGATACGAAAATAATAGTGGGTTAAGTAGCAAACATAACTAGTTGAAGTATATAAACGGAATTTAAGTTTAGAAAATCAGATTTCTCTCTCTCTCTAGACTCTCTCTCTAGATTTTCTCTCTCTACTCTCTCTCTACATCTCTCTAAGATTTCTTTCAAACCGACCGTCGGATTATCAAGATTTATACGTCATCGGGAAGATTACGAAGAGTACTACAGGAATACACAATTGCATGTAGAATTACGCACGAATTTGAGGTAAGAATTTACGTTTTAAGTTTTATATCTTTCGGTTTTGAAGTTATAAATTCGAATTTAGTATTTTTATGAGTTTAAGCAAGAATAATTTGAGATTTAACTAGAAAATGTACAACATAAACGATTCTAGGCTTAATACTTGGTATATATGTGATTTTTGGCTTGAAAATGTAAGATTTGGAGCTGTAGATGATGAACAAATTCGAGAAAACAAGAACAAATTCGAGTATAGTAAAATTAAATCAAGGTTTCGAGTTTAACTGCTAAATTCGAAATTAGATTCGAATTTAAGCCTGTCATTCGAGTTTAATGTTCTAGAAATGTACATGGATTTCGAATTTGATCATAGAATCGCACATGACCTTCGAATTTAATCCCATAGGTTTCGAATTTGATCCCAAGTTTGGCCATAGATTCGAATTTAATCATATAATTCGAGTTTAGTCATAAAGATGAAAGGGAATTCGAATTTGATGTTAAATTCGAATAAGGTTTCGAATTTAACCCTTGCATTTCGACTTTAACCTATATGATGAAGCTATTGATTTGAATTTGATACATAAAATTGAATCCCATACTCTTAAACTTGAATAAATCCCATGATCAACACATATAATGAGAAAATGATTAACTTATGGATTAATATATATATATGATAATATATATATATATATATATATATATATATATATATATACATTGATCTTTAAAGAATATAACGAACAAAGAATACAAATGAAAGAATGAGATTAATGATCATGAAAATCAAGTTATGAGATATTGAGATTTAAAGATCAACGAGTAAACATTGAGCTTATGAATTGAATGAACACTGAATATATATTATTCAGATGATATAAAGGCTAATAAATATCAGAAATGATATTAACAACAGATTGATCAACAAGATGGCGAGCATCTGAAAGTCTGGCATAAGTCAGATCGTGGTTCAAATCCACTACAGATTGTGAGCAACAGAGCCAGAGCCAGAAAGTAAAAGAGAACAAATAACCAGTAACTGTGAGTTGTAGATTTCACTTTAACTGCATATTATGTGAATTGAGACTTTTTTTTGCTTTATTCTGATTTATTTGACATTCTGATCTTGAGCTTATTGATATATTGTCATAGTATATTTACTATGATTTGTTGAGCTGAGTATTTCTTCCTCTAGATTCGATTCTTTGACGAGTCATTTGATTGTTAAGCTTAACTCCATCACTATTGCTCAGTGTTGGGTTAGTGTTAGGCTTATGATGTGCTGATTTACGTGATGAAAGCACATAGGGTAGCTAGAGCTGAGCATTCCGATGATATCCATATAGAGCTTTTACTGGTAGCTAGCCCAGTACGTGGCTGATCCCCACTAATGATGCGTGTGTATGGATTTATCATCATCCGAGCATTCCTTATGAAATTGTCTAAAAGTCTCAAGAGCAACAACAGTTTTATAACTGGGAGCTGAGCAAAGTCGCGCATCAAAAGAGCATAAATTGGCCAATGTCCCTTCGAGATTGAGCTGTGCATGAGCCTAGTGCAGTGCATATAGAGCTGAGCCGTGCATGAGCCGAGTGCAGTGCATGTGCTTCCGCGTTCATAATTGCATGTTAAATGTGAAATTCCACATTCTCACTAAGCAAATAAGCTTACCCGTTGTTGCATTATTTTTCAGGTAAAGGCAAAGGATTAGCTGGACCTAGTTCTTAGGTCGGGACTTGAAAGAGCTTGAAGTGCATTAGAACCTGTTCCAATACCTTGGTACTTGATTAAAGATAGAGCTTTGGGGTTTAGGCTAGTTTACATTTGTGCTTTGATGAAATAGTCTAGAAGTCTGCCCCTATTACTTAAAAATTATATCTGATTGTAATTAACTTTTATTCCGCAACTGTTAATTTTATCTTAGTTTCCTGATTGATATTGCGTTGCTATTGGGCCTTGACTTGAGACCTTTGAGAAATCTTGGGTCTCACCCAGGAATAATAATAAATGCATAAAGCTAAATAAAATATTACAATAAGTCTTGCACTACATGTGCTTCAAGGTTACAGTACTAAGTTACTAAAAACATCACAATATAAATAAAAGCAGCTACCCAGAACCCAAGGCATCATAAAGCTATACCACAAGCTGAAAGTGAGCTGAGTCCTCTGGGTTGATCAGATAATAGACCTAAGCAGAAGGTCCAGATTGTTCTTTACCTTTTCCTGTAAAAAAATTGTGAGTAGCAACTGTAAGCTAATGCTTAGTGAGTAAACAGATATTCATGAATGCATGTAAAATATGAGGCGAAAGTGCCTATAAAGGCTGTTATGCTTGCTTGCTTGTTTGCTTAATACCCAGAAAGAATGCTGCACAATTGAGACATTTCATGCAGAAAGGAGATGCCACCACTAGGGGTTTACCGCTAACAGATGATCAATCTGTGATGCGGGGCTAGCTACCCGCATAATGCTCAAGGGATAGTGGTAAGCATCAGAATTGCTTGCTTGCTAAATATAATGCTTATGAGATGCACAAAGAAACGCTAAAACAAAGCTTGCTGTATAGTATGCAGAACAATAAACAGATAGCAGATAAATATGCATATTAATAGATCAAATGTAAGATCCGGCTAAGCTGGGCATCACCTGTACCACAGTGTTCGCCTTTACTCACAAAAGTCTGTTGAATTCCAAATAAATCATATAGAAGCAATTTATGTCTCAATTTCATATAAAACATGTAAACAAGAATAACTGTTACTCACAACACTGAAAATGCCTTGAAATGCTCTGAAATACTTGCTCGGGCTTATTTACGCTTTAAATTGCTTTATAACGCTTGCACTTGCTTATCTAGGCTTTAATATATTCTGGCACTGGCTTTGACTCGCAACTGGGCTAAACAGCTTATGTATAATATCTGAAGTTTAATATTACAGAACATGTGCTAAATTAATACTGCTAGCTCAATATTCCTATATCTATAAGCCATAACTTCTAGCTAAATATTTTGCTATTTATTTTGCTAATTTATGCGTTGCTCATTAATTTTATCAATTAAATTCGAATTTAGGGGACAGATTCGAACACATGGTTCCAAATTCGAAGACAGATTCGAACCAGGGGTTAGATTCGAACCTCATTCTCGAATCTGAAGCTAGATTCGAACCTATGTCTCGAATCTAGCTCTATTCGAGCTTGTTCTTGGTATTTCGAGTTTGTTCTATGCATACTCGAGTTTGTTCATAAACTACAGCTTTAAACATGCATTTTCAAGCCTCAAATCCACAAATAAGCTAAGTAATAAGCCTCGGTTAAGTTATATTATACATAATCTACCATATTTTAGCTAAAACTCATACGAAATCAGCTTTAAATCGCCTAAAATGATAAACTCGAATTTGTAGCTTCAAAACCGAAAGTGCAGAAAACGAAAAGGGCAATTCTTACCTCAAAACCGTATGAAATCACGCATGCAATAGCAGATTCGGACAGTACACTTCGAGACCTTTCCGATGACGTATAGAACTCGAGATTTGGCCGGTCGGTTAGGGAGAAAAGCTAGAGAGAAGTTTCCGGGCTAGAGAGAGAAGCTCTGGAATTTGCTAGAAAGTTTTGCAAAAGTGAGAAAATGTATCTCCCGGCTCCTATTTATACTAAATCTCGAAATTACATCATTTTACGCAAATTGCTCAAAATTACAAAAAATGAAAATGCAAATAAAAAGTAAGGTGTTATAAAAATATCATGAAGGTCAGTTGGAGGATCCAAAACTTCCTGAACCAGTTGTTCAGTCAAGTTTAGGTCTGAGTTAGTCCCTTGAGCCCAGATTTCTTCAAGTGTTTGGGTCGTTTGATCAATTGCTGGGGCTTACTGTTGAAGTGCCTGCAGCGTCCGAAGATGGACCTGCTGCCGTTGACTCTTGAACTCTGCTTGATGATGGCCTGGATGCCTGAGTTTGACTTGCTGTAGCTCTTTGCCTCCTTCTTGGTTGCAGTTGAGGTTGTGGCTGTTGCTGCAGTGGCTGCTGCTGAGGCCCTTCTCCAGCCTAGGGGCCTAACCTGCTCAGCCCTGCGGGCATTGTGCGACTAGCAGTCAGCAAAAATTCATTTATCTATAATCGCCACACTTTGAAGATCCGGTAGCTGTGGCAGATTTGGCAAGAAATGACGGATAAGCATCATGGCGAAGCGCGGGTACATCAAAAATCTTTCACGTGCTGGAGCTGTGATCTGGTGCACAAACTCAGCATAGAACATTTCTGAATAGCTAAAGCGCTTGTTATAAATCAAAGCAATCATAATCGACTGCATCTTAGAGACAATGTAATCGAATCCAGCCTTTTTTGGCGCAAAGCACACCATAATCACATTCGCCAAATATCTCCACTGCCCTATTAATACAATTTTCATGAACGAAGCTTTGGTTATATCTAGTGCATATCCCATTCTCTAGAAGGCCGCTTGCCTTGTATATACAGGGAAATCAATGGCCCCTTCCTCTTGATCTTCAGTTCTGAGCTGCAGAACATGACGCAGTATGTTAGCAGAAAAAACAATTGGCTGCCCCCCGACTCTGGTTCGCAATACTGTCGGGGTAACAGTGCACTCCACTTGTAAGTGCTCCCAAAATTGTCTTACATATGGTAAGACTATTTGCACATTATGAGATAAGGCATAAGAAACCCTGGAATGTGCCAAAAACTCCACCATCTGTCTAAACGACTGAGCTTCGGGAAGCTCCCTATCTTGAGACATTACCATATTATGCTTTTGGAAGAACGCTCTTTCACCCATAGCTGCACATAAAAACAATAACCACATTAGTAACAAGAAAAAAGATAAAACTTGTTTAATTTCGAATTTGTTTTATTTTGAACTTACGTAAGTCCAAAATCCAACACATTCGAATTTCTATAAGTTTTGAATTATTTTATAAACAAATTCGAAGATATATATTCGAATTTGACTGAATTCGAATTTGTTGACAAATTCGAATTTTCTGACAAGTTCGAACATGATGAAAATGTTCGAAGTCGGTCACTTTCGAATACAAATCCATGATTTTAACCCCATTTGACTTAAAAATAGTATTAACTAGTCCTATTTGGTTCTAATCGAAGATTTATGTAAGTTATTTGAAGTTTTTCCGGTTAAAACTTGTGATTTTGAATCACAAAGTTTAAACCCCAAAAACTTCAAAAATGGTCGGTTTTTGCTATAATTGAGTCCTAGACTACCTAAACTTTGTATAATACTGATGTTTATACCTAAGTTTGTTGGTAGATTCGAACACAAATGAACAAAACTTCGAGAAATAGTAGAAGATTCGAAACGACAAAGTCGAAGCACAAGTTCGAAATCGCACAGACAGAAGTTCGAAGAATGAAAATCGAAGGTAGGTGATAATGAATGAGTCAAAGTTGGCCTATTTATACCAACCATATTTGAAGTTGTATTTAATTTCGAATTTCCTGACAGATTCGAATGTTGATTCGAATTTGTCTTGAATTCGAATTTAAATGAAAATTTTGAAAATTCTTTAATAAAATTCAACTTTTCCAACTTTTTCAACCTTTTCGAGTAACGGAACAAACTTTGCAAAATTATTCACGCTAAGCGATAGATTTTCATGCAATGTTTGTTTATTCAACTAAAAATGCATCCTTAGTAACTTTGACCTTTTTTCTACTTAGAATAAAATAAAATAACATAAAATAAGATAAAATAAAAATTTTTAATAAAATTTAAACTTAAGCTACTCAAAAATATTTATAAACTATACAACCTATACTAACAGAATATTTTTGGTGAGAAAGTCAGAGAAAGGTTCAATCAGATAGCGGTGTCAAATACGCACTTTTAGTATTGCACTCTCACACTTAGGAATTTTTGATTCCTTGATTGTTTGTCGTGACACACATCTCTAGGCGATTGTTGGTATTATTTTCCTTTTAAACATGTTACACTTTGGAATATCTCTTGGCCTTTCTATTTATCAAGAAACTACCTTACGTGTCTCAGACCTAGACATACTTTTATGATCAAGGCATACACACAATGATTATAACTTTTCAGTACTGCAAATTTTCTTTAAAAGGAAAACGTCAGACACAGTTCTGTATTTACATACAACAGAGTGTCTTAGTTTGTCTTAAAGTTTATTTAAAGCTAGCAAGACAGCGGTGACAGGTCTGTACTGACGTACAATAGAGTGACTTATCTTGCTAACTCGAGTCACACCAGAGGTAACAGGTCTGTACTTACGTACAACAAGGTGACTTGTTTTGACTCTCTTCTTATTATCAAAATTTTTCTTTTCTTAAAGATGTATCTGATGTGGCTATACATCCCCCAGAATATTTGCATACCTCATTTAGAATCATTGTCTGTATATCTCTAGCATAAAAATTAAGACCCTTTGGTCATACATCTAAGTTAGTTACACATATGACTTTTTTCTTGAATATTTTATTAGCTTTGAGATTCCCTTTGTGTATTATGCCTACCAACACATCAAACTAGAAAATGTATATCACTTAGAGCTTAAGGTGCATTATGTGTGAAAACTTAACACATAGAGATTGTATCGAGTGTGCTAATTTTCGTCACTTTGAACCTATGTATGTAAGACTTAACTCATTTTCTAATATTCTTTTTTTTTTATCTTCTCATGGTTTTTTCACTTTTTTCTTTTTCTTTTTTCAAAAATAAGAATAAGCTAATAAAATAACCTACTAACTTACTATAAAAAGAATGAAATTCTACTTAGCTGCTAAACTTACTATAAAAAGAAAGAAAACTTACTGCTATAATAAGAAATAAATTCTACTAAGGTCAAGTTACTCTGGATTACGCATGCCATTTAGTTGAACTAACAACTTAAAACGTGACTTATCAAAAGCTTTGGTAAATAAATCAGCATTATTATCTTCCGTTGCCACTTTTACCAACTTAAATAAGTTCTTTTCAGCACAATCACGTATAAAGTGGTGTCTTATGTGTATGTGCTTTGTTTTACTGTGTTTAACTGGATTATTGGTTATAGCAATAGTTGACTAGTTATCTATCCTAATAGGAGTATGAGTATAAGTCAAACCGTAATCCCACAATTGTTGCTGTATCCACAAAAACTGTGAACAGCAACTACCAGCAGCTACATATTCGGCCTGGCACGTTGACGTGGCTACCGAAGTCTGTTTCTTGCATTGCCAGGAAACGAGCCTCCCTCCAAGGAACTCACATCCTCCAGTTGTTGACTTGCGATTCAAGCTGCAACCTCCATAATCTGAATTCGTGAATGCTTCCATTTCCAGATTACCATCCACGTGATACCAAAGTCACAGCTTCGGTTTCGACTTGAGGTATCTCCTTCACAGCTTTCATATGCATCTCTTTTGGATTAGCTTGAAACCTAGGACAAATACACACAACAAACATTATGTCAGGTCTAGAAGTAGTTAAATACATAAGTGATCCGATCATGGCCCGATATAAATTCGGATCCACATCAGTATCACTTTCTGTACCCGGTCCGATATTGTGATTCACTTGAATCGGCGTGCTGAAGTGAGCCGTCAGCTTGGTTCCTTCCATCCCGAAGCGCTCTAAAATATCGTAGACATGCTTCGTCTGATGGATAAACATACCCTCCTTCCTCTATTCGACTTGCAAACCCAGAAAGAAGTTCAACTCTCCCATAGCACTCATCTCAAACTTAGACTTCATCACCTTCTCAAAGTCTTTGCAAATCTGCTCGTCTGATGACCCGAAAATGATATCATCGACGTACACTTGTACCAAGATAAAGTGTTCACCCTTCCTCTTCACAAACAATGTACTATCAATTCTCCCTCTTTGAAACCCGTTGTCTAAAAGATGAGTAGATAGTGTCTCATACCACGCCCTTGGTGCTTGATGTAGTCCATACAGAGCCTTATCAAGACGATACACTCTGTCTGGATACTGTGGATCTGTAAACCTGGGCGGTTGTTCCACGTACACCAGTTCCTTCACATTGCCATAGAGAAAAGCACTCTTTACGTCCAACTAATAGACTTTAAATCCTTTGAAGGAAGCAAAAGCTAGAAACAAACGGATTGCCTCAAGCCTTGCTACAGGCGCAAATACTTCATTGTAACTGATTCCTTCCTCTTGGTTGAAACCCTTTACGACAAGTCTTGCCTTGTTGCGAGTAACGATTCCTCGATCATCTCTCTTGCACTTAAAAAAACCCACTTGGTTCCTATTGCAACTTCTCCTCGAGGTAACGGAACTAACTCCCACACTTCAAGTTTTCTGAATTGTGACAGCTCTTCTTGCATCGCTTCAACCCAAGAGTTGTCTTTCAGTGCCATTTGCACATTCTTCGGCTCTACTTGCGAGATGAAACATGAATACAAGCAAGTGTGAAAAGCCTCGGGGTCATTGATCTTCGACAACAACACTGTGTTGTTATTCAAACTACTCCTAGTCCTCATACCAACATTCGGATTTCCTATGATACTCTCAACCGGATGATCCTTATTAATCCTCGATGTTTCTATCTCATCGACCCTAAGATTATCTCCTAAATTTGATCTTATTTCACCTAATGGGGGAACGATTTCAGACTCTACATTTTCATCCTCATGAACACTGTCTGCGGAGTTAGAATTTGTAGTCTGATTTTCGTTTGCAGGCAACTCAGAATCATTCTCTGCTGGAGATCTCTCTTCTGTCGTTGTAGGCTCGGAAGTTGATGGAAAGGTCGTCCTCGGAAAACTTTGACCGTCGTCATTCAAATTTAATGATGATAAGTCATGTTCGATTGTATTTGCATTTCCATCCAAAGGAATGTTAAATGATTCAACCAGTTTGTCATAATCAAAAATCCAATCCAGTCCAGTTTGGGGTTCATACACAGTCTCTACCATACCATTTGATTTGTTAAAAACCCGTTTGTTTGGTGAGTTCGGCACATAACCTAGGAAATAATGTTCGTCAGCCTTTTCACCAAACTTAGGTTGATGTTTTGTTTTCATTAACATACAAGGTACCCCAAACGTTCGAAGCCAGTTAAATTTGGTGGCTTTTTATTCAAAACTTCATAACAGGTTTTGTTCAGTGATTTGACAGTAAGGACCTGATTTAAAACATGACAAGCGGTATTCACTGCCTCCCCCCAAAACATGGTAGGAATCTTTGAATCGGAGAGCATGGTCCTTGTTGCCTCAATCAAAGTCCTGTTTTTCCATTCTGCCACCCATTTTGTTGTGGCTCATAAGGTGCACTAAATTGATGCATTATGCCTTTTGATAGGCAATATACATCAATTACTGTGTTTTTTAATTCTGTTCCGTTATCACTCGTGATACGTTTTATCTGCGTCCCATAGGAGTTTTCGACTTGGTCTAAGAACCCGATTAGCTTGGCAGCTATCTCGTCCTTCGTACCTAAAAAAGAAAACCCATGAAAATCGTGAGTAATCATCAGTGATAACTAAACAGTACCAACTACCACCTATACTCCTTTTGTTGATAGGTCCGAATAGGTCCATATGCAACAAATCGAAAGTGACAGATATAAAGTTCTGAGTCTTGGACTTGTGTGCCTTCTTGTGTTGTTTTCCTTTCTTGCACGGTACACACTTGTCTTCAAACTGAAAACTCTTCATTAGAACTCCTTGCACCAATCCATTCTTAGTGATGTAGTTCATTTTTCTTAGGTACAAGTGTGCCATGCGTCTGTGCCATAAAACTGATTCGGTCTCTGAAGCTTTCGATAGTAGACATATTGGTCCCATCGAAGATTCCAGTTTGTTCATGTCTAGCATGTACAAGTCATTCTTCCTTGGGGCCCTCATCAGTATCCACTCTTCAGGTACTTTAAATCCCGGTTTTAGCACTAATGCCTCAGTATCAGTGAACATAACTGAGTTCTTCTAATCACAAATTTGAGATACACTAATGAGATTGTGATCAAGTTTATCAATGTGGTAAACTTGATCAAGTTTGATAGTCCCATTAGTGACCACTCCAGTACCGGTGATATTTCCTCCTTTGTTGCCAGCGAATGATACAAATCCCCTGTTCCCTCCCTTGAAGTCTGTGAGTAGACTTCTTTCCCCTGTCATGTGCCTAGAGCAACCACTGACGACGAACCACTTGTTGTTTAGACCTGTAGTTATCTCCTGCACATGAAATAAAATAGGTTGGTTATCACGGGGAACCCAAGCCATGACTGACTTGGTAATACCATTCTCATCCACATATGTGAACTCCTTCAAATACCCATCTCTCCTTTCAGGTGACTTGGGTGTTTGATTGAGAGCCTGTTGTGGTGTAGAGTGATTTATGTTCACTCTCGCCCTTTGTGTAGGCATTTGCTGTGGAGCCCTTGAATAATTTCGATTATAAGGCATTTCCGAGTGATATCCCTGGGCTCTACCTGGTGTCTGATGTCTTACAGGAGTGTGTGACCTAGCCGGAGTGTAAGCTCTTCTAGTGTAGTATTCCTATAATTTTGTTGAGGTCCTGACCTAGATTGATTAGGGACTCTATTTGGTGAATTAGTCCTAACTACTTCGTTTGGTCTACCTGACCCAAGTGTTTGTTTCACAGCAGTCTTTGGTGTGGCTTGCACAATTTTCTCGGTGTTTGGAGAACCACTTGTGCTTGCTATACTTGTAGAAGGTTTATGTTGTTTTGGCTTTCCATTTTTAGGTGTAGATTCTACCTTCTTATGTGGACAACTAGAAGCAATATGTCCCTTTTCATGACATCTAAAACAAGACATTTTGTCAATAGACTTCTTATGCATGCCCTTTGACTTAGGTGTCTCACCAGTGTCATGTTCTTTCGGCTCAACTATATTGACTGGTTCCTCTTTCTGATTATTAAAGTCAGGTTTGCTTTCTCCTATAATCTTATCACTAGAAGACGACACAAATTTGACTTTCTTAATCTTGGCATTGTTATTAGTCACCTTAGTTTCTTTATCCTTAACGAATTCAGACACAGGTTCAGATGCGACCTCTGATTGAACTGGTTTATCAGTTTTATCCTGAGGCTGAGGTACATAGTTATCGTTGAAAGGTGGAGGACTCTCATTATACCCTAAACCTACTGGTTTCTTAGACTGACGCTGTGCATCTAAGATCTTCCCTAGGTTCAGTGAAGAGTTCCTAAACTTTTCCAGTTTACTATTCACCTCTACAACCTTAACCTTAGCTTCTGCTAGCTGTACCTCTTTAATCTTAAGCTCTTTGGTCAACGCCTCAACATGTTCATACATTAGTTCTATTCTAACACACTGCTCACTCAACTTGTCTTTTAGAACTATGACATCTTGTGCATCTGCCTTAAGCTTGTTTCTAAGATCTTCTTTTATATCTAAGAGGCTAGCATTGTCCGATTTTAAGGATTCATTTTGAGCAGTTAGATTACTATGTGTTTCTAGCACTAAATTTAATCTATCATTAGTAGTAGCACAGAAAGCACATAAATCGCGAAATGTAGAGGAGTTCAGAATTACCTTTGCGTGAGCTGATCACTTTTGTCATTTGTGCAGCAAACTCAAGAATTATTTGACTTTCTGGCTTCTCTACTAGCACATGACTGGTATCATTCTGAATTCTGTCCTCTGCCTCCTCCTCTGCTCCGACACTTCCAGTCTCTGTTACCTCAGCCATGAAGGCTCTAGCGTTAGACTCTGGATGTGTACTCCAGTCGTATGTTGCAATCTTATTGTTGCTGACATTTAGATTTCTGCCCGTCCTCTTGATGAATCTCTTGACTCGCTGAGTCACCATGGCCAGTTGCCATGGTAGATCCATCTCCTCTAAATCATCAGGATCTACCTGATCATAGTCTTCATCCCATAGAGCAGAATCGTTGATTTTCCCTTGAACGCAATTGCCATAGGCGGCCACAAATGAAGCCAAAAGATTTAAATGATCTTCAACTGATTTTGCGCTCATCGGCATCCTTGAGACGTAGATGCAGACTGAGTTGGCTTTTCTTCTGGTCTGGAGTACCCTAAGAAAGCTCGTCTCCCTGAGTCATCTACTTCAACTGGAGTCGTTATTTCACCCGTAAAGAATGTTGTAGCCGTCTTTAATTCACTTGCTACTGAAGGTTTGGACTTTCCAAAACACATATCCGGATCCTGTACTTGGTCATACTCCCGTTCCTTCTTTAGCAATTCAAAGTTATAGGCCCTCAGCGTTCCTATGACTTTTTGTAGAGTTAGACTCTCAAACTTCTCTTCATCATGCTTTATCAGCGCAACATACATCTCCCATTTGGCTGGTAAAGCATCTAGAATCTTTTCATTTTTCTCCAATTCACGATACTCGACATCGTGATTGTCTAATTCTGTCAACAAATGATAGAATCTGGTAATGGTCTCATCCAGCTTTTCATTTTTTAAAGCTTTGAAAATAGCGAACTGCTGCTTGAGCATTTCCATTCTACCTTTCCTAACCCTCGGATTACCTTCACACCTTTTCTCCAGTGCATCCCACAACTCTTTTGTTGTTCGTTGATTTCGAAATGTGTGCAGGATCTCCTGAAGTAAAACAATTCGAATAATCGAGAATGCTCGGTTCTCGGCCTCATATAGCTTCTTATCATCATCCTTCATCATTTGATATGATAATACTCGTTGACGTCCCTCAACTTCTGTTGTAGGTGGAATGTATCCCTCGTCGATACAAATCCACATTCTCATATCATTGAGACGAGTGAAGTCGGCGAACCTATCCTTCCACCAATAATAATCCTCTAACTTCATCAGCTTAGGTGGAGAATTTGCCTTTCCGACCTCATGGTCCATTTCAGTAAACCTTTGTAAATTTGTCATTGTTTCTAAAAGTTTGAATTTAAAACTTAATTAATTTAATTTGAAATTAATTTAAATTAACACTTTCGAACTTGAGGAAGTTCGAATTTAATTAATTTTAAATTTGTTTGGAATTAAATTCGAAATTAAGTTTGAACTTCAACCAAATTCGAAATATTTGACGAAGTCGAAGGTATTGCCAAATTCGAATTTTTAAATTCGAATATAGTGAAATTCGAAAATCGGCAAATTCGAATAAATCAAAGAAAATCGAATCAAACCCTAAAATAACTTCGACAGGAGCGTATTTTCTGACAAATTCGAATTTCGAATAAACCCTAATAACCCCCTAGATGTTCGAGCGCCGCAAGTTCGAAAAACGTCCAACAATTTGATTTTTTCAAGGTTTCATTTTAAACCAATATTTTTAAGTGTAAACATATTGATTTCGACAAAAATTGAACTAATGTAAACTATTCTCCGTTATGTTGCTTGTATAGCTCGAAAATCCATCCAAAACGTGATTTGACCGTCCAAAACGTCAAGAAACCACAGATGTTGCTTGTGAACACGAAGAACACCACGAACACCCTAATGGCTCTGATACCACATGTAAGGTCGCCTGACTACGGATCCTATCTTGACGCGACACCTGCCAACGAGTGTGGAATCCTTGTTAGCGGCTTGACGGATAGACCACGCACACCGAAACACGGAGACTAGCACAGTGATAGACGAACAACGGATCGTCCCAACATGATGATTCTCTCCAAACGAAACTCTCTGAATGCTAGCAATTTCGAGATCGCCCTTTGCACTAATCGCTCTGAAATTCTGCAAAAGTCTGATAATTAATCGAATTAACCCTTAATTATAACACACAGTTCGAATTTGTCTAGGACAAGTTCGAACTTGGCCCAAGGCCTTTTCGAACTTGTCCTCTAACAACTTCGAACCTTAGCCTTCAACCTTATGTTTGAACTTATCTTTGAACTTATTGTTTGAACTTATTGTAATACATTACACCAAGTTCAAACATATAGACAATTAATATCAAACATATATAAACAAACATATAACAAACATATAATAAACATATAACAAATACTTGTTAATGTATAATAATAGACAAATTGACTTCTACAAAATATGTCTATACTTAGACTGCTATCGTCACACAGGGTGCACTAACAGATTGAGACATGAGCATTTATCGGAAGCATTCCAAGGCTTCCATTCATTTTGGAGTCACATTATTTTCAAACTTGGAGATTTATTTGCATCTTTCTTGATAAACTAAATTGTGTATTAAAATCTTGGTATTTTAAGAACTACTTACGCTGTATTTTGGTTATGTAAAGCAATATTTATATTTGAAGTTAAATCAATGTATTTTTGAAAACGTCCATATAGTGGTCGTTCGTTATGATTATGGTTATGTTTCCGCGACGTCACGCTTTGTTTCCAACCGGGGTAACGGGGTGTGACAGATTGGTATCAGAGCCATAGTTATAGTGAACTAGGTTGCATTAGTACCTAGACTATAACTGTTACAAAAGCTAAAGTTTTTCAAAAACTGTTAACATATATAAGGACCCTGATGACAAGAACATGTCAAACAATACAGTTATTATCCTCTTTGACTCTGAGGATGAATTCTCACCCATAGAACAAGGAAGCCAAGGTGACACTATGGTGTACTTTGGATCAGAACCACCCAGACCCAATCAATGACGATGTAATGGACCCGTCAAAACTGTGGCCCTACAGCACAAATTGCTCTGCCATCACCACCACATATTCCATCCTCCACCCTATTCAGAAACCATCCCAATGGACCATTGAAGAAATTCACCCCTAGGAAAAGGGTGTGACTAGCACAACGGGAGTCTATCCCAGTACCCGCCCATCAGTCAAGCCCGCCGCAGCAGCGGCGGGCAAACGTAAGATAGTGGAAATGGATGTCTCACACTCTTCAAGAGTGGAGAAACGAGGAAGGGATCCCAAGCCGGTTTAAAGTCGGAACACCATCTTCTTCTCAAAGTGCCGACACATACTCAGGAACCTACGCAACGAACGGTGCCTCTGTTGGTGGCAAGGGCCGCCTGACACGACCTCCAATTTTGACAAAATCCACAAGGTGGTCGGTGAGTTCTTTGCAAGGATTAAACAGGAGACAATACAAACCACCAATAAACCTTAGGCCAACATGAATACCCAGGCGATTCAACAAGACGGAATCGACGAATTGCGACAGCGCCTAGCAAAGCGCAAAGCCCGTAATTCAGAATTAACCCAACGACTTAACGCTCTGGAGAATGAGGAAACCCCGGAGGCATCTCACACTTAGTACCCTTTCTACCATTTTATAGTATTTCTCTAGGCTATACTATCTAATATATCTTAGGGTATGTAAGGCTTAAGAATTTATCGAAAAATTCCGACCATATCATGTACAAAGATTAGGTATCAAGAATTTTAATTTAAATAGAACTAAGTTTTATCTATAACTATGTGCATGAGAATATGTAGTACGACAATCTACCTAAGAATTTTCAAACCCATAGACTTAACCTCTTGCCCCATTAGATACCACTTATGCATTTTACTGCTTGATACTGGTGCTGATAGGAGCTTTATATCCACTAAGTTCAGTAAGCACATATATTCCATTATTACACCATTAAGTGCCACTTATTGTAACATCCACGGATTTAATTTGATGTATTTTGGTTAATTAAGTGGAAAACTTATATATATTTAAGTTGAATTTGGGCGATTATTATGTATTTAGATATTTAGCAAGTTTGTTGCTATTTTTAGGAAAATTGAATTCAGAATTAATTTTGTGGAGTATTATGAATTTAAAAGTTATTTATGATAAATCTAAGATTAAATCAGTATTTTATGGAACCGGTTAAGTCGAGTGATGAAATGTGCAAAATGACGAAAGTAGTATATAAAGGGCAATAGGCTTCATTTTCTAGTTTACACTCTCTCACTACTTCATCTCTCTAGAAATTTTCTCTCTACATCTCTCTAAGATAAATCACAAACCGACCGTCGGATTTTCGAGAATTATACGTCATCGGAAAGGTATCGAGGAGTACAACAGTGATCTACAAACGGATTTCAGATTTCGTGCGAATTGAGGTAAGAATCGACCTTTCTAAGATTATGGTTTCGGTTTTGAAGAACAAAAATTTCGAATCTATCATTTTATGCATATTTAAGCCTGTTTTGCTTGAAATATTGCTGGAATATGAAAGTATATGCATAGTAGAATCGAATCTAGGTATTATACATGATATATTAGTGATTTTTGCCTTAGAAATGAAGGATTTAAGTTGAAATGATGAACAGACTCGAATGGGTCAAGAACAGAGTCGAAATGCAAGAACAAACTCGAGTTTGGTGCTAGATTCGAAGGTGTACCATCAGATTCTAAGGGGGGTTCGAATCTGATGATAGACTCGAAGGGTATGGCTTCGAATCTGACATTAGATTCGAAGATGAGTTCGAATCTGATGGGGGGAATTCGAATCTGATGCTTGATTTCGAATCTAACCCATTAAATTCGAGTTTAATGCCTAAAATTGAGAATACTACTCCCTAGACTTGTGTATTTTGAATGAAACTCATAAACAACACATAAAATGTCATGAGTTATATAAAGGTCAATATATGAACATGAAATGGGTTCAAACTTAGTTGTAATTCGAATATTGGATATAGACCCGAAACGGGGAAAATATCGTCAAATTTACGAAACTTGATTATTATGGAATTAAATGGATAATGATACGAGGAATTGTTGTAATTGATAATAACAGGTCCCTTGTGGTGTTGTTTAACCCACAGTGGGGTACTTGGTGGAATCCGGTTGAAAGCCCGAAGAGAAATAATATCGGTTTAAAGATAATACGCACCCACTGTGAGTACAGTAGATTTCGCATGATTATATCTGATTTATGTTAAGCTTTGCCTGCTGAGACCTGTTGTTTCACTTGTTTGGTTGGATTTCTACTAACTTGCGTAGATTTAGATGCACATTCTTACTTGTTGCATGTCCGTTCGATTGTTGTGCATCTAGTGATGGACCGGTGGGTCGCATCGATTACTCTGATGTTACTGCGCTATATGACGCTGGAGCTGATCCCTCCAGGTCCGGTAGGCAGTATGTCATCCCCGATCGTTCGTTTGTCTCAGATGGTATGTGTAAATGCCGAGCCTTGGGCTCGAAGGGGCTGCGGCTCTGGTCCGTACTTGGTGTACGAAGAGAGTATACGACGTTTGTCGTCGGGGTTACTCTTGGGCTTCATAAATATTTATAATATGCGCAATCTTTGTATTCACTAAGCATTCGCTTACGTTTTAGTTGTTGATTTTTATTTTACAGGAAAGGGGAAATCTACTGCTGGACCTTCTAGTTAGGTCGATTTGGAAGATTTGGAAGATATCTGCTATTTAATCGGTAATTATGTTGTGGGACAAATGTTGTAATATATTCTGGATGATTGTAATAAATGTATGGGTGTGTAGACTTAGACTTGGTACCTTCTAGCACCGTAGGGTGTTTAACACTTGTTGCACTACTTATTTATGTTTTTAATGCTTCCGCACTTAATTTAGGTTATCAGATCATTATGTTAATGCATGTTGGTGATTAATCCTGGGTGTAATGTGTTTGGTGGTTGTTGTGGCAAAGGGTGTCACACTTATGCTATTGATGTTGATGACAGTAAGACCCTTAAGACGAATAATATAAGTCGAGGATGCTCCTTAGAATTAGTAGGCCAACTCTTTTAAATAGACATGATGCCCGTCAAACTGGGAAGTTTTGGCGTGGTCAAAGGCATGGATTGACTATCGAAAAATCGTGCGGAAATAGTGTGCAACAAGAAGACGGTTCATATACCTTTAGCCAATAAGAAGGTCCTTACTGTCCAAGGCAAAACAAGAAATACCAAAATAAGAATCATCCCTAGCATTAGGACCCTGAAGTATTGACAGAGAGGGAGCCAAAGGAAAAGCGGCTCGAAGATATTCTTATTATTTATGGTTACCCCAAAGTTTTTCCATAACACTTACCTGAACTCCCGACATCGAGGCAAGTCGAATTCAAAAATCGGCCTAGTATCAGGTGCTGCACCAGTGGCTCGAGCACCAAACCGATTAGCCCCATCAGTAGTGTAGGAATCGTCCAACTAACTGTAGGAGCTATCAGATAAAGGGTTTATCAAAGTGAGTTCCTCTCTTTGAAGGAGCTCCAGTTTTGTTCATAAAGAAAAAGGATGGAACCTTCAGAATGTGCATCAATTACCGAGAGCTAAATAAGCTAAAAGAACCGATACCCACTTCCAAGATCGATGACTTGTTTGACAAACTCCTAGGATCAAGCTTCTATTCGAAGATCAACCTGAGGTCTGGTTATCATCAAATTAGAGTCCGCAAGGAAGATATCCAAAGACAGCCTTCAGATCCCGTTACGATCATCATAAATTCCTAGTAATGCCATTTGGATTAACCAATGCCCTAACAGTATTCAAGGACCTTATAAATTGGGTGTGCAAACCTTAGTTAGTCGAATTCGTGATTTTCCTCATGAATGACATCTTAAGGAGGAGCACGAGCAAACATTTAAGACTAATTCTAGAGTTGCTGGAGAAAGAACAACTATATGCCAAGCTTTTTAAGTTTGACTTTTAGCTAAGAGAGGTGAAATCCCTCAGTCACGTGATCAATAGTAATGGAATCCAAGTCGACCCCACAAAGATCGAGGCTATCAGGTTTTGGTCAACTCCTAGAACCCCCATACAGATACGTCAGTCCTTTAGACTTGCCGATTATTATAGGCAATTATCAAATGTTCCCAAAGATCATCGGATCTCTAAACAAATTGACCCGAAAAGACATTAAGTATGATTGGAGCGAGGATCAGGAGATATCATTTCAGTTATTAAAGCACAAACTGTGCAGCGCGCTTATTTTGTCCCTACTCGAGAGAAGTAGTCTTTATCCTTGGAGACATTAGTTGTACGGTAAGAAGTATACTACACTCACAGACCATAAGAGCCTCGAACACATCTTTAACCAGAAAGAGTCAGATATGAGGTAACACCATTGGATGGAGCTAATAAGTGATTGCAACTGTGAAATTCGTTATCACCTGAGGAAAGCTAATGAGGTTGCAGACACTCAGAGCCGAAAGGAGCGAGCTAAGCTGTTAAAGGTACAAGCCGTAGTTATAACCATTCAACCAAACCTTCCTTCCTTATCTCATGAAGCACAAGTAGAAGCTGTTAAGGAGGAAAATACGAAAAATGAAGCGCTGCACGGAATGTATAAAGAATTTGGGATAAGTGCTAATAAAAATCAATATTTCATGAATAGAGTCTGGTTACCCTGTTTTGGTGGAATAAGAAAGCGGGTTATGGATGAAGGATACAAATCAAGATATGCCACTCACCCCGGATTCGATAAAATGTATCATAACCTCAAGGAGCTATACTGGTGGCCTAACATGAAGGCTGATATTGCCGCATATGTCAACAAATTCCTAACATGCTCCAAAGAGAAGACAAACATAAGAAACCATTTGAGTAATAGTCGACCGCCTACCAATCAAGGAGAACAACAGGATGAATAAGCTAGTCCAAACGTACCTCAAGGAAGTCGTCTCCAAACCTGGAGTGCCTATTTCAATCATTTCAGATTCAGATAGTAGATTTACATCTAGATTTTTGGAAATCATTACAGCAAGCTTTGGGTACAAACTTGGGCATTAGTACCACATATCACCCTCAGACAAATGGTCAGAATAATAGAATGATCCAAACCCTAGAACAAGGGGAGACTGTAACATCCGACACAAAACCAGATGAGCAACTATGACCTAATCGGTAGTCATTAGCAAATTATAGCCTAATCAGTGGTGATTATCAATAAATCAAAGTTATTAACAAAGTTCACAAGGAAACTCAATTGAATAAGAATCAATTGCATCGGTGCGATGAATCGACAAATTAATTAATCCGATCGAATTGCGGTATGATGGATTAATTCAACTAAGTACATAATTAAATTATGATTAGTGACACTAATCATACACTAATTCACTTACGTAACATTAATTATGCAAGACTAAGGCAATTCATTAAACTAATGAATTCATAAGTATTTATGAATTTACAAAAAAAAAGGGAAATACAAGAATACATTCTAAATACATTTATACAAAAAAATACATCAAAAATAGTATATGATGGCCGACCATAGGGGGTACCATCATAGGCTTTGACTACATTTTTATATTACACAAACTATCTAAATCAAATCTCTATTTCACCATCCTTCTTCTTCATAAGAGATCTTACACTCAACCATCAAATCCCTCATAATTACAACACTTTTCATCCTCTATAAATTGAACTCTTTTCTTCATTTTATTCACACCATCAAAACACAAAAACCCTCTTCTCTCCTCTCATTAAATCCGGCCACCATGATGCCCAAGAACACCAAAATTTCAACTTTGTGTTCTTGCAATACTTCAAGCATTTTTGGTGCAACAAAGTTCAAGATTTCAACTTCTACTTGTTTTCATCCTTCTAACACATCAAAGTAAGTAAACATTAGCTTATAAACTCTCAAATTTATGTTTGTATAAGTCTTGCATAATAAATATAATCACCATCAACAACAAGTTTTATAAAAACTCAAGTTTATAATCACTAGTTTTGTTTTTAAGTTGTTTTCTTCAAATGTGTTTTTAAATATATAAACACATTATGTGAGTATAAATATTATGAAAACAATTTGTGTAAATGTTTTTTATAACCTTTTATACAAGTAGTTTTTAAATAAACAACAAGAATCACTAGTTGTTTCAAGTTTATGAAGTCTGAATTTTCGGCAGAAATGTTACGTCGACTTTGAAAAATCATAAATAATTCATAACTTAATGAAATGAGTTTATCCTTGTCTCAAAAGTTAGATCTATGTCTTAACTAAAAATCTGGAGGTTTTCATGATTTAATATCGGGTTTAGAACCCCCAGATATTATTTGGGAACCCGAAAGTTTGACAGCTCAAAAATGGCCAACATAGGGTTTTTAACGAGCTTTTTCCCCAACTTTAAAAGGGACTTAGTAACTCCCCATATATGATAATATATATATAAACCTGACGTTTTAAGTGGGTTTTATTTATAAACTTGTAATGTTGGGTGATTTAAGACATAAAAACCTTTATAAATATATATTATTATATATGGGGAGTTATTAAGTCCCTTATATCATTTAGGGCTCCGTTAAACGCATCCGGTTTTATCACCCATCAAAGAACGCAAATTTGCATTTTTCGCTCATTTTGTCATCAACTTACGGTGAGTCCTCATAGTCCTATTTTCACTATCTATTGGGGTGGAAATACATGCATGATTTTCATATGGACATCAAAACTGTTTATTTCTTATATGTATTACATGTCTGGATCCGTCAGCCCTCAAATTATGAACCGTTAATTTCATTTATTTGTAAACGCGAATATATTGTCGATAGATCTATCGGGAGTCATGTCCCCAATTCGGGTTAGTCTTAATCGGCTAACGGCGGGATGCATATATATTCAAACCGAAAGGGTGTGTCATTATTGTAATTATAGAAAATAAACCCAAGTAAATCTGGTGAAATCATCAACAATAACTAAACAGTAGGCCCTTTTATTCAAACTCAAAACAGATGTTGGACCAAATAGATCCATATGAATCAGCTGAAGAGCAGAAGAGATTGAATTTTCTCCTTTGGCTTTATGAGAAGTTTTGTGTTGCTTGCCTTTAAGACATGCTACACAATGATCATTACATATGAACTCCTTTTGTGGTAAACCTCTTACCAGATTCTTTTTGACTAAAACATTCATGGACTTGAAGTTCATGTGACACATCCTTCTATGCCAAAGAGCAGACTCATTGGATGATGCTTTAGATATCAAACAGCTTAAAGTACTTGATTTGGATAAAAGTTCTGTGTCCAAACAGTATACATTGTCCTTTCTTGGTGTTCTTAGTAAAACAAGATTTTCAGGAATTTTAAAATCTTTTGAAAGGACAATGCACTCAGAGTCTGTAAACAAAACAATATTTTGTTTGTCACAGATTTGAGAGACACTCAATAAATTGTACTTAAGATGTTCAACATATAAAACATCATTGAAAATCATGTTGATGCATTAACAGTACCTTTACCTGTCACCTTACCTCCTTTGGAGTTGCCTCCAAATGCAACAAATCCTCCATCAAAGCCTTTGAAATTTGACAAGCACTTAGAATTGTCTGTCATGTGCCTAGAGCATCCACTGGCCAAATGCCATCTGGTTTTATGTGGTGACCTGTGGTTGCCCTGCACAAATAACAGCTTAGTTAGTAGTGGAGTAAACCCAAACCAAGTTGGTTTTGGGTTGTCCTTGTGCATTAACATAACTAAATACCGTCTTGGATTTCTTATACTTAGTAAGATCCACTGGTGGAGTTTGTCGAGAGTACTTAGTTAGCACATGAGGTATCCAGGTATTGTGGCCATCTTTTTCAGTAACAGTCTCAGATGATCCATTACTAGTTCCAATTTTGAGCCTACCAGTCTGAATTGAGTCTGTAGTGCTAACAGTTTGAGAATTTGCACTAGCAGTCTCAACTTTAGACTTGGCAGTTTCAATAGTTTTATCAACAGGTTCACCTGAGTTTGTATCTTTGACACACCATATTTGTTTAAAACTTACCTTTGGTTTAGCTAAAACTTGTTTTTGGTGTGTGGACTGTTTCTTATTAACTTTTGTGAACCTGTGATCTATTGTTTTCTTTGGAACTGTTGCAGTAGGAGGTTTGGCTTTTGGAATTTTTGAATTTTGAGAGTTTTTCTTTGGATGTTTCACAGTCTGTTTTGCAACAGATGGTTTATAAAAACAATCTCTGGCCAAGTGATTCTTTCTGCCACAATGAAAACATTTTTTGACTGTCTGAATTTGAGAACCAGTTTTATTTGACAATTTCTGGTTCTTGTTCCTCTAATTTCCCCTTACCTGCTGTTGTTTGGGAAACTTTTGGACACCATGCTTTTGGCATGTGCAGACTAGAACACTTTTACCCTTTTTATTATTCTTTGAAGAAGATGCAGTATTACAGTTAGAAGGTACAGAAACTTGTGGAGCAGCATGGCATACACTCATCTTCTCCTTTCCTTTCCTACTAGGGGCTTGGATTTCTATAGGTGCACTCATTATTTTGTGTTCTTTCTCAACTGCTGTGCACTCACAGTTTCCTTTCTTAATCTGATCTTCTTTAGATTCAGGACTGTTATCAAGGATAGGATCTACAGTAGTCATAGACTCATCTAATGGTTCATTGACAAGCCTATCAGCAACCTCACTCATTGGATGAATGTATTTGTTGTTGTATGGAGGAGGAGTAGCCCTGTAGCCTATACCTTCTTTGGGATTAACCTGAGATTTTACCCTATCTTTAAATTGGACTTCCATTAGGTGTTCCAGCTTTTGATTAGCCAATTTGAAGTTACCTAGATCTATATTGACAGATTATAGTTTCTTATTAGCCTCTAACACCTTTTGTTCAGTCTCTTCTACCTTTTTATTTAGGGATTCTATTTTCTTATTTAGCTCCTTTTTCTCCCACTCATGATATGTTCTATCATGTCCCATTTGAATCTCATTATCCTTATAGTCATTGATCTGTTTTTCAAGATCTTCTATGGCTTGCATGTATTCATATCTCCTCTCTTCCATCTTAGCTAGAGTTTTGCACATGCTCTCCTTATGATCTCTGTACTTTTTAACCATATTTTTACGTGTTTGAGAGCAGAGTTTAGAATTTACCTCAGATGGTAGTTCAGTGGAGGAGACATTTGATGTTTCTGCCATTAGAGCTTGATTTTGAAACTCTTCCTCTGTCTGATCACTCCAGTCAAACACATTGTCTTCTTGAGAGACAAGTGCTTGTGATGATGAAGCCTGATTAGTCTGCTGAGGCCTTGATGATTGTTGACTTTGAGATCTGCATTCTTTGGCAAAGTGACCAAGCTTATGACATTTAAAGCACTCAACTTTTGACTTATCAAAAGCTGGTTTGCCTTCTGCTCTGGCTTGAAAGTTAGTCTTGCCAGTTCTTTTAAGAAATCTTTTGGCCCTCATGGTCAGCATTGCATGTTGCCACTTCAGATCCATTTCTTCAAGATCATCTGGATGAATCTGTTCTAGATCTTCAGCATTGAGGGCAAACAGTCCATCATTGGCAATAAAAGCCTCATAGTGAACTTCAGTTGAGTTGCCATCACCACCTAAAAAGGAATCACTGCCATTAGATTTTTCAGATGACAGAAGAGCAGTATTGTGATTATAAGAAAGAGATTTCTTTTTAGTGTCAATCTCAGTCTAAAACACTCTCAGACTGTTGTACAGATCATCCAGTTCTATTTCATCAAGAGTGTCTTTAGTTCTCCATTGAGCAGCATAAACTGTCCATTCTTCTCCAAGAGATCTGAGGAACTTTCTGTTGACCTCATATCGATCCAGGCTGACTTTTGCACTTTCCAGTTCACTTATCAGTTTGTTGAACCTGTCAAAAATTTGAGTAAGGTTTTCATTCTTGCCACCAGAAAAATTCTCATACTGCTGTTTCAAAAGATCCTTTTGATTTCTCTTGGTACTGGCATTACTATCAAATCTTTTCTCTAAAGCATTCCAAAGAGAATGAGCGGTATAAAACTTTTTGAACTGATGTTGATAAGCATTAGGAATGGCTATTTGTAGAAGTGTAAGAGCTTTCACTTCATTCATTCTAGCCTTTCTTTCAAGTTCAGTTTTTGGAGGAGTTTTAACTGGTTTTCCCTCATCATCAAGTTCTGGATCAACTACAGGAGGAAATTCAACAACTTCCCATATGGCATAATCAACGAATTGAATATGCTGTTGAATCCTGAGTTTCCACATCTCAAACTCAGTGGGCTTGAGCATAGGCACTTTGAGTCCTTGCCCAGATCCACTACTGCTATTATCAAATTCCAGTGCAAAAGATTAAAAATTTTTTAAAAAAAAAAAGCTTTCGACTTTGAAAAACGAAGAACGACTTGTGGCTCTGATACCACTTGTCAGGATCTAAATTTAACTACCTAAGATTAACTGATTTGAATTGATCAGAGTGTAAACCAATAATCTTGTATTGAATCAAAGTCTAATTAAGAAGTTTGTGGAATAACACTTAATTATTTTGATAAAAGCTTTCAGAATAAAAAAACACAAGTAATAATCAAAACTGTTTGTATTGCTGAATCAGAATGATTACAATCACCTCTAATCTATTTGATTAGACGAAGAACACAAATTGTTCATAGGGTTTTACAACCTTAGAGGCTTATGAAAACTTAAACAAAAAGCAATTTTAAAACTTGAATACACAGAAACTTCTTATACAATAGAAAGACCTATTCTATGTATTGATAATGCTTCTTGATTTGTTTCCTTGAAGGACTCTGACTTCTCTGATAGTAGATATGCTGAAATCTTCATGTAGATATCGTTTCCTGAATATCAGCACTTTCTGTTTATGAAACCGTTGAGCAGCTTGAATCTCTTAGTAGTTTGAGCAGGGCAGCTTGAGTGAAATTACTCTGGCAGCATGAACTTTTCCACTAACAGCTCGAGATTCTTCAACTAGCAGCATGAACTTTGTACTTACATAGAAAAACTACTAACAGTATGAGAAGTCTAACTAACAGCTTGAACTACTCAAAATATTTCCCAACAAAATCTAACTTAGGAGTTTTAGCTATATCTGTTTCACTTTCAAAAGATAAATCAGAATGATCAACTTTATGTTCTAAACAAACATTAGAATCCTTAACCTCTAATTCATTTGAAGAATGGAAACATTGAATTGTTAAAAAAGATGAAATATTTGATCTTCAAATCCTTTGATGATGACCAAATATGAATCTCTGCCATAATGTTGATCAGAATGGTTTGTCTTTGAAAGTGTCTCTTCAAGATCTTTAACTTTCTTGTAGAAACCTAAAAGATATTTAGTATATTTGCATTCTGAAAATTCTCTCATTTAGAATCTTCAAGTTCGTTTGATAATCAGATACTCTCACTTTAAGAACATGATTCTCAAAAATAAATACTTTCTGTTTTTCTTGAAAATTTAAAACTTCTTCTTTCAATCTTGTGACATCATTTAAAGCAAATGTTTTATCTGTATTTAACTGAACAAGAATATCATAACTATTCTTACGAATCTTTTCATATTCAGTAAGTTTTGCAATAAGCTCAGACTTTTCAGATGTTAATTTTGAAATGGAATCATGATCAGACATTTGATTTTCAAACAGTCTAAGTTTCTCAATCAACTTAAAATTCTTAGCTGTGAGATTCAACACTTGATCATGTTCATTTTCTAGTTTAAGTTCCAGATAAACTACTTTCTTCTTCTCGTCTTGTAGTTTAACATCTGCTTGTTCAGCCAGCTTTCACATTCTTCAACTTTACTACAAAATCCTACAAATGTACAGTTACATCAACAGGATCTTCAGTTGTAGCCATAAAGCACTGAGCAATATTCTTTGTGTTCTGTTATTCAGGTTTGTGCTTATTTAATGATAACTGTCTTCCAAACTTCCTTTTAAAAGCTATTTGAAGGTTGAGTAATTCCAACTTCATCTCTTCAATATCTATGTAACAAAAATCAGTGTCAGACTCCATTGTATTAGATTTGTGGATTGAAGGGAAATCAATTAAGTTCAGAAAATATCAGCAAGTTGAAGGTTGTTCGATGATGGAAATCCAATGTTGAAGCTCTTACAGATGTATCTGTGGATGATGACTTGGTGAAAATCAGCTCTGAAGTGACTTTTGGACGTTGATTTTTCAACTTCTCTGCAGAAAAATGCATGTAACTTCTTTCTGGCCAATAGAAGCAGCAAAGGTCATACAATAAATTTGAAATGATAAAGCCTTGAATCTTGAATGATACTTGATAAAACTCGAAGTGTATGATATGAATCTCGGATAGAATGGAATGAACTTCGGAGTAAATGAAGTGAATATCGGATAACTCAGCATAAAACTGTACAAAACTCGGGTAAAGCTTGAATATGGCAATATCAAACTCGGGTAAAGAAGGATCAAACTCGGGTAAATAAGCATCAAACTCGGGTAAAGATGCACCTACTCGGGTAAAGAAGTTTGAATTTTGGATAAACTTCTCCTTGATCAATCACCATTTGACTTCACATTTTGCTAAAAAAAACTTCTCCTTGATCCAAATTTGTAACAACTTGTCTTTAATTACACTACATTTGTTCAGTATTGTAATTTTAATTACATTATTAGCCATGTGTTTTTCATTAAAGCTTGAGCTTTTTGAGGTGAACTGTACTGTCGAGATTGATGGGATTGTTGAGACTTTGATTTGTTGGGCTTAAAGAACTTGCCGAATCGTTGCTTCTTTGGTAGAGAAGGACACGTTGGATTTGTCTATGGAGCATAGAGCTGATCACTGTAGTCTAAATATTCCCTCTCTATCTGCCTCACCACTTCAACCATCTCTAAATAACTTTTGTACTTCATCGCTCTCATAGAGTGTCTGTACCTCAGATTCAAACCTCCCCGAAACCGGTTCATCTTTCTTTCCTCAGTGGCTACTTGATACGAAGAATAACCACAGAGTCGCGAGAATTCGTGCTCATACTCGTCTACAGACTTGGTTCCTTGAGTAAACTGCATCAATTGGACCTCCATTTTGTCTTGCTGGTCAGCAGAACAATATTTTGTGTGAAATATATCAAGAAATCCCATATGGGGCAGTGCAATCCTGATGACATTACTTGCTATGTGTGTAGCAAGATCGGCCACAGCAGTGAGGAGTGTCCACAACAGGGTCTTGGATGCGCAAAGTGTGTGAAGCGTTGACACTTAATGTATCAGTGTCATAGTGGATGCCGAAGCCAATCACAGTCGTCAGCCGGTGGTTCACCAATGAAGAGTTCGGTTGCAACTCCAACTGCTAGGACTCGAGCGTTCCAAATAACAGCAGAAGATGCAAAGAAAACCCCAGATGTGGTTACTGGTATATTCCTATTAAATTCTACACCTGCTCGCGTATTATTTGATTCTGGTGCGACTCGTTGTTTTATATCGACTCTTTTTGCTCTACGACTGTCCAAATCTCCATCAAAGCTTTCTGGTTGTACTCGATATAGAGACAGCCAGTAACAATTATGTTATGGCTGATTCCGTGTACCGAAATTGCACTTTACTTGTCAATAATGTAGTGTTCAACCTCGATCTCATTCCAATACCCTTAAAAGAGTTTGATGTCATTATCGACATGGACTGGTTAATGAATAACGAGGCTACTATCGTCTGCAACCGCCGAATCATCAGAATCAAGTCTTCAAATGGTCGTGTGTTAAAGGCGACAAACGAAAAGGTGCTCACTGCTTCATTTCTGTTGAGAAAGCGCGTAAATACTTGTCTAAGGGTCACGAATCTTAATTGTGTTGCATATTATCTGAATCTGTGTTTGAGGTTGACAAGAAAACAGTATTTGATATTCCTATCGTCTGTGAGTTCCCAGACATATTCCCGATGATATCTCTGGAGTGCCACTAGAACGTCAAGTCGAATTCAGCATTGACTTAGTTCCTGGTGCGGCTCTAATCGCCAAAGCTCCTTATAGACTTGCGCCTGCTAAAATGCAAGAAATGTCAATGCAATTACAAGATCTGTTGGAAAAAGGTTTTATCAGACCTAGTTCATCTCCGTGGGGTGCACCTGTCTTTTTCATTAAGAAGAAAGACGGAACTCTCCGAATGTGCATCGACTATCGTGAGTTGAATAAAGTCACCAGTAAGAACAAGTAACCACTGCCCAGGATCGATGATTTATTTGATCAGGGAGCAAGTTATTCCTCCAAAATTGATCTTCGTTCTGGGTATCATCAGTTAAAAGTCAAAGATGAGGATATCTCGAAAACGACCTTCCAAAAGAGATATGGTCATTACGAATTTCTCGTAATACCTTTCGGTCTAACAATTGCACCAGCGGCGTTCATGGATCTCATGAAGCGCGTGTGCTGGCCAATGCTGGATAAATCAGTTATCATGTTCATAGATGATATTCTGATTTACTCTAAAACGAAGGCTAATCATAGTGTTCATTTGCGTGAATTGCTAGAGTTATTGAGAAAAAAGAAAGACTCTATGCAAAATTCTCAAAATGCAAATTTTCGCTCAGAAAGGTATAACTCTTATATTGTTTCGAGCTATTTCCTAAGCGTTCCTTGTCTCATTAAAAACATGAAATTAAACTTTGTTATTTTTACAGATTAAATTCCATGGCCATGTCATATCTGGCGAAAGTATTTCAGTTGATCCATCCAAAGTCACTGTTCAGAAGTGGTAACGCCTCGAAATGCCTCTAAAATCAGAATTTTTCTTGGATTGGCCGGAAACTACAGGCGATTCATTAAAGACTTCTCAAAGATTGTGGTACCACTTGCAATGCTAACACGAAAGAATACTCCTTTCGTATGGTCTGATAAACAGCAAAAGGCATTTGAAACTCTAAAGCAAAATCTCATTCAAGCGCCGATCCTATCCTTACCAAAGGGCAATGATTGACTTCGTTGTCTATAGTGATGCAACTGGTATAGGTTTAGGTTGTGTCCTCATGCAAAGGGGAAAAGTCATTGCCTATACCTTTGCACTGAGAATCTGGAGTTGGCTGCCGTTACCTTTGCACTGACAATTATGAGAAAAGTGCACCAACTCATGATCTTGAGTTGGCTGCCGTTACCTTTGCACTAAAAATCTGGCGTCATTATCTTACGATACTAAGTGTCAGCTTTATACTAACCAGAAAATCCTTAAACATCAATTTACTCAAAAGGATCTGAACATGAAACAACGACGATCCTTGGACCTCATCACGAACTATGATTGTGAGATCCTATATCATCCCGGCAAAGCCAAAGTGGTCGCGGATGCTTTGAGTAGAAAAGTTTATCCAAGAAAGTGTTGCTATGCCCTGACTTGTGGTGTGTTCTTTTCTGATCTTATTGAAGATATCAAATCTGCTCAAGCCAAGTCTCTGAAAGAAGAAAATCTTTGTTCTGAAAATCTTAAAGGGCAATTGCAATTTGTGTCTATGAATCATTTGGGACTTCAATATCTCAAGGGAAACCGAATCTGGATTCCTAAGTATGATTCTATTCACAACACTCTTCTATCCGAAGCCCATAAGTCCAAGTTACCTATTCATCCTGGCAGCTCTAAGACGTACTTCAATCTTAAAGCTGATTGTTGGTGCCCATGAATGAAGAAAGACATCGGTCAATTCGTTGAAAGCCGTAGAGTTTGTCAAAAGGTTAAGGCAGAACACTAGAAACCCTTCGGGAATATGCAACGACTACCAGTTCCTGAGTGGAAGTGGAGCATATAACCATGGATTTTGTCACGAAATTGCCTAAAACCAGGAGACAGCACGACTCCATCTAGGTGGTCATGGATCGTTTAACAAAGTCAGCTCACTTCATACCAATGAAAGAGACTTATACTCTTGATAAACTGGCACAGATGTACATCATTGAAGTCATTTCTCGTCATGGTGAGCCGAAGTCTATCGCTTCTGATCGTGATAGTCGTTTCACTTCAAGTTTCTGGAAAGCGCTGCAAGACGGGATGGGTACTCGAATCTCTATGAATAGTGCTTATCACCCTAATGCAGATGGCCAAAGTGAATGCACTATCTTAACTATTGAAGATATGCTACGTGCCTGCATTCTTGATTTGGGTGGTAACTGGGATGACCATTTGCCTTTCGTCAAAGTCTCATACAACATTTATCATTCCACTATCATGATGGCTCCTATTGAAGCTCTATACGGAAGAAAGTGCAGAACTCCCACGTGTTGGTGCGAAACAGGTGAATAGCCATTAGCGGGTCTTGTCCTTATACAGTTGACTTATGAGAAAATTCAACTCGTCTGAAGAAATATTCTTGAAGCTCAAAGCAGGCAGAAATCCTACTACGATAATCGTCATAGATCGATCAGTTTTGCAGTCAATGAAGAATGTGGTGCAGTTTATAAAGTGAAACAAGCTAGCTTCGAGATTCATTGGTCCGTTCAAGATAGTTGAAAAGATATGGAATCAGTCCTATCGTCTTGAACTGCCAGCAGACTTAGATGGAATACATCCTGAGTCCCATGTTAGTCATTTGCCAAAGAGCTTAGCTAATGAAGAAGTTCAAATACCACATGTTGATATGCAAATTGATGAGAAGCTTCGTGTGGTTGAGGAGCCAGAATGTATATATGACTCGAAGACTAAAAAGCTTCGCAATAACGAGGTGCAGATGGTGCTCGTTCAGTGGAAACACCACAAAGGTTCACATCAGTCTTGGGAATCAAAGGTGTTAGTACATCTTGTGTGACGATAGCAGTCTAAGTTTTGATAGCATTTTGTGTAAGTCAAGTAACTTGGTATTGAATATTGACTAGTGTTTGATATATGTGATTATGTGTGTTTGATATTGGTTGTTTGTGTGTTTGAACTTGATGTAATGTATTACAAGAATTTCAAACATAAAGTTCAAAGATAAATTCAAACATAAGTTAAAACATAAGTTCAAATATAAGTTTAATATGTGAAGTTTGAATTTATAGGTAAATTCGAATTTGTCAATGAGGACAAATTCGAATGGGCCTTGGGCCTGATTCGAATTTGTCCTAGACAAACTCGAATATGTCAGTATAATTAAGGGTTAATTCGACTAATTATTAGACTTTTGCAGACGTTTAGCAGAGCGATAAGCAAAGGCGATCTCGAACTTCCAAGTTTTCAGAGAGTTGTTTTGGAGAGAATCATAGTGTAGGGGCGTTCGTAGTCGTTTGTATAAAACCATGGTAGTCTCCGTGTTTCCGTGTGTGTGATCTTACCGTCAAGCCGCTAACGAGGATTCCGCACTCGTTAGACGGTGTCGCGTCGAGATAGATCCGTTGAGTCAAGACCTTAAAAGTGGTATCAGAGTCATTGGATGTTCTTCGTGTTCTTCGTGTTCATAAGCAACATCCTAGGTTTCTTGACGTATTGGACGGATAATATCACGTTTTTGGAGGTTTTTCGAGTTTATCAAGTCAGATCTCGAAAAATACTTTGTAGTAGTTCAAGTTTTTGATCGAAATCAGTATTTTTACTCGAAAAAATATTGGTTTAATCTGCAAAGTTGAAAAACTCGAAGTATTAGCCGTATTTCAAACTTGCGGCGCTCGAGTTTATTAAGAAGGTATTAGGGTTTACTCATTTTCGAGTTTGTCAGAAAATACGTTCCTTTCGAGGTTCCTTAGGGTTTGATTCGAATTTGGCCAATTCGACTTTGCTCAGACTTTCGAATTTAGTATAAGTTCGAAATTAAGGATTTCGATTTTAGTTGACCTTCGAATTTGCCATTAATTTCGAATTTAGTTAGATTTCAAACTTAATTTCGAATTTAATTCGAAACAAATTTAAAATTAAATAGATTCGAATTTACACAATTTCGAAAGATTTAATTTAAACTAATTTCGAATTAAATTAATTAAGTTCAAATTAAAAGATATTTGAAACAATGACAAGTCTACAGAGGTTCATTGAAATGGATCACGAGGTCGGAAAAGCGAATTCACCACCTAAGTTGATGAAATTGGAAGATTACTAATGGTGGAAGGATAGGTTTGCCGACTTCGCGAGGTTTAATGATATGCGGATGTTGATTTGTATAGATGAAGGATACATTCCACCTACGGCTGAAATTGAAGGACGACAAAAGATCGTGCCGTATTCAAAGATGAAGGACGACGATAAAAAGCTGTATGAAGTCGAGAACCGTGCATTCGCTATCATTAGAATGACATTACCTCAGGAGATCTTACACACTTTCCGCAATCAGAAGACAGCAAAAGAGTTGTGGGATGCTTTAGAGAAACGGTGTGAAGGTAACCCGAGGGTCAGGAAGAATAGAATGGAAATGCTCAAGCAGCAGTTCACGATCTTCAAAGCCTTGAAGAACGAAAAGCTGGATGAGACTATTACAAGATTCTAGATGTGGAGTATAGCGAAACAGAGAAAATTAAAATATTCTAGATGTTTTGCCAGCAAAATGGGAAATGTATGTGGCACTCATAAAGCATGATGAAGACAAGTTCTATACTCTTACTCTAGACAGTGTAATAGGAACGCTGTGGGCCTATCACTTTGAATTGCTTAAGAAGGAGAGGGATTATGAACAAGTACAGGATCCAGACATGTACTTTGGGAAGTCCAAATCTTCAGGGGCAACTGATGTGAAGACGGCTACAACATTCTTCACGGGAGAGACATCGACACCTGTCGAATCAGAAGACTCAGTGAGTAGGGCTTTCTTAGGGTTTTCTAGACCAGAAGAAAAGTAGAATCAGGCTACATCTACATCTACATCTCAAGGGTATTCAAAGATGCCTATGAGCGCAAAATCAGCCGAAGACCATCTGAATTTGTTGGCTTCATTTGTGGCCGCTTACGGAAATTGTGTTAAGGGCAAAATCAACGATCCTGCGCTTTGGGATGAGGATTACGATCAGGTAGATCCTGATGATCTAGAAGAGATGGATCTGCAATGGCAACTGGCCATGGTTACTCAGAGAGTTAAAAGGTTCATCAAGGGGACGGGCAGAAACCTCAACGTTAGTAACAATAAGATTGGGTTTGATAAGTCCAAGGTTAAGTGTTACAACTGCCAAGGGTTAGGACACTTCGCTAGAGAGTGTCAGAGACCGAAAGTAGAAAACTACCAGAGCTAGTATCATAATCAATCTCAAGGGAGATATCTGCCGGGTAGTTCAACCAGTCAGGCGAATATAGCTGGTCTGTTATCCCACGTCACATCAGACAGACAGCTTGATGGAACTTATGACTAGAGTACACATCCAGAGTTGAACGCTAGAGCCTTTATGGCTGAAGTGACCGAGACTGGAAGTGATAGAGCAGAGGAAAAGACATGGGACAGCAATCCGAATGAAAGCAGTCCGATGTTGGTAGAAAAGTCAGAGGATCAGACAATACTGAAGTTCGCCGCACAGATGGGCAACGTGGAATCTGATCAAGCCAAGGTAATTCTGAATTTCTCTCTTTTCCATGATTTCTGTGTTTTGTGTGCTACGTCTAACGATAGGTTAAATTTAGTACTTGAATCACATCAAACTATATCTGCTCAGAATGAATCATTAAAATCAGACAACGCTAGCCTAGTAGATATAAAGGAAGATCTTAGGGATAAGCTTAAGGCAGATGCACAAGATGTCGTAGTTCTAAAGGACAAGCTTAGTGAACAGTGTGTTAGATTAGAACTGATGTACGAACATGTTGAGGCATTGACAAAAGAGCTTAAAACCAAAGAAGTAGAGCTAACAGAATCTAAGGTAAAGGTAGTTGAGGTAAATAGTAAACTTGAAAAGTTTAGGAACTCATCACTCAACCTAGGGAAGATCTTAGATGCACAGCGTCAGTCTAAGAAGCCTGTAGGTCTAGGGTATCATGAGAGTCCTCCACCTTTCAATGATAATTATGTACCTCAACCTCAGGAGAAAACTGAAACATCAGTTGAATCAGAGGAAATACATGAACCAGTGTCTGAAATTGCTAAGGAAAATGAAACTAAGGTGACTGCTAATAATATCAAGATTAAGAAGGTTAAATTTGTGCCATCCTCTAGTGATAAACCTGTAGGACAACACAAAATTGACTTTAATGATCAGGAGGAGGAACCAGTCACTATAGTTGAAACAAAAGAACCAGACACTAGTGAGACACCTAAGTCAAAGGGCACACATAAAAAGTCAATTGACAAAATGTCTTGCGTTAGATGCCACGAAAGGGGGCATGTTGCTTCTAGTCGTCCACATAGGAAAGTAGACGCTACACCTAAAACTGGAAAGCCGGAACAACATAAGCCTTCTCCAAGTGTAGCAAGCACTAGTAGTTCTCAACATACCGAGAAAACTGTGCAAGCCGCACCTAAATCTGCTGTAAAACAAACACGTGTGTCAGGTCGACCCAAAGAAGTGATTAGGACTAACTCACCAAATAGAGTCATTAATCAATCTAGGTCAGGACCGCAACAGATTTATAGAAGTACTACACCTAGCAGAGCTTACACCCTGGTTAGGTCACACACTCCTGTAAGACATCAAACACCAGGTAGAGCTCAGGGATATCAATCCGAAATGCCTTATAATCGAAACTATTCAAGAGCTCCACAGAAAATGCCTACACAAAGGCCAAGAGTGAACTTAAATCACTCTGCACCACAACAGACTCAAAATCAAAAACCCAAGTCACCTTAAAGGCGAGATGGTTATTTGAAAGAGTTCAAATATGTGGACGAGAATGGTATTACCAAGTCAGTTATGCCTTGGGTTCCCCGTGATAACTAACCTATTTTCTTTCATGTGCAGGAGATAACTACATGTCCAAACAACAAGTGGTTCGTCGACAGTGATTGCTCCAGGCACATGACAAGGGAAAGAAGTCTACTTGCAGACTTCAAGGGAGGTAATCGGGGCTTTGTATCATTCGCTGGAAATAAAGGAGGAAACATCACCGGTACTGGAGTGGTCACTAATGGGACTATCAAATTGCATCAAGTTTATCACGTTGATAAACTGGTTCACAATCTCATTAGTGTATCTCAAATCTGTGATAAGAAGAACTCGGTACTTTTCACTGATACTGAGGCGTTAGTGCTAAAACCGGGATTCCAAGTACATGAAGAATGGATACTGATGAGGGCTCCAAGGAAGAATGACATGTACATGCTCGACATGAACAAGCCAGAATCTTCGATGGGACCAATCTGTTTACTATCAAAAGCTTCAGAGACTGAATCAGTTTTATGGCATAGACGTATGGCACAATTGCACCTAAGAAAAATGAACTACATTAAGGTGTCCCCATAAAGAGTTTTCAGTTCGAGGATAAGTGTCTACCGTGTAAGAAAGGAAAACAACACAAGAAGGCACACAAGTCCAAGACTCAGAACTCAATAACTGCCACATTCGATTTGTTGCATATGGACCTCTTCGGACCAATCAACAAAAGGAGTATAGGTGGTAGTTGGTACTGTTTGGTTATTACTAACGACTACTCACGTTTTTCTTGGGTTTTCTTTTTAGGTACAAAGGACGAGACGGCTACCAAGCTCATCGGGTTCTTAGACCAAGTGGAAAATTCATACGGAACGCGGGTTAAGCGTATCAGAAGTGATAACGGAACAGAGTTTAAAAACACGGTTATTGGTGTGTATTGCCTATCAAAGGGCATGTGCATCAATTTAGTGCACCTTATGAGCCACAACAAAATGGGGTGGCCGAACGGAAAAACAGGACTTTGATTGAGGCAGCAAGGCCCATGCTTTCGGATTCAAAGCTTCCTACCATGTTTTGGGGGGAGGCAGTGAATACCGCGTGCCATGTTTTAAACCGGGTCCTTACTGTCAAATCATTGAACAAAACCTGTTATGAAGTTTTGAATAAAAGGCCACAAAATTTAACTAGCTTTGAACCTTTTGGGGTACCATGTACATTAATGAGAACAAAACATCAACCTAAGTTTGGTGAAAAGGCTGACGAAGGATACTTTCTAGGTTATGTGCCGAACTCAACAAACAAACGGGTTTTTAACAAATCTAATGGTACAGTAGAGATTGTGTATAACATTGATGTCACAAGTTATACACATGAACCCTAAACTGGTCCGGAATGGATATTTGATTATGACAAATTGTTTGAGTCATTTAACATTCCTTTGGATGGAAATGCAGGTACACTCGAACAGGACATGTCGTCATTAAATCTGAATGACCAGGGTTAAAGTTTTACGAGGACCACCTTTCCATCAAAATCCGAGCCTACATCCACTGAAGATAGATCTCCAGATGAAAATGATTCTGAAGTGCCTACAGACAAAAATCAGACAACAAATTCTAACTGTGAAGACAGTGTCCATGAGGAAGAAAATGTGGAGTCCGAAGTCGTTCCCCCGTTAGGAGAAATAGGATCAAATTTGGGAGATAATCTTAGGGTTGACGAGATAGAAACATCTAGGATTAATAGGAATCATCCTATTGAGTGTATCATAGGAAATCCTAATGTTGGTGTGAGGACTAGGAGTAGTTTGAATAACACACAGTGTTGTTGTCGATGATTAATGACTCCGAGGCCTTTCACACTTGCCTCTACTCATGTTTCATCTCGCAAGTAGAGCCGAAAAATGTGCAAATGGCTCTAAAAGACAACTCTTGGGTTGAAGCGATGCAGGAAGAACTATCACAGTCTAGGAAACCAGAAGTGTGGGAGTTAGTTCCATTACCTCGAGGAGAAGTTGCTGTAGGAACCAAATGGGTTTTTAAGTGCAAGAGAGATGATTGGGGTATAGTCACTCGCAACAAAGCAAGGCTTGTGGTAAAGGGTTTCAACCAAGAGGAAGGAATCGATTACAATGAAGTGTTCGCGCCAGTGGCAAGGCTTGAAGCAACTCGTTTGTTTCTAGCTTTTGCTTCCTTTAAAGGCTTCAAAGTTGATCAACTCGACATAAAGAGCACGTTTCTTTATGGGAAAGTGAAGGAGCTGGTGTATGTGGAACAGCCGCCTGGGTTTACAGATCCGAAATATTCAGACAGAGTGTATCGGTTAGATAAGGCTTTGTATAGGTTACATCAAGCACCGAGGGCGTGGTACGAGACTCTAACCAACCATCTTTTAGACAACGGGTTTGAAAGAGGGAGAATAGATAGTACGCTGTTCGTGAAGCGAAAAGGTGAACATTTCATCTAGGTACAAGTGTGCGTTAATGATATAATTTTCGGGTCATCAGACGAGCAGATGTGCACAGACTTTGAAAAGGTGGTGAAGTCTAAGTTTGAGATGAGTGCGATGGGTGAGTTAAACTTCTTTCTGGGTTTGCTAGACGAACAGAGGAAGGAGGACATGTTTATTCATCAGACGAAGTATGTCTATGACATCTTAGAGCGCTTCGGGATGGAAGGAACCAAGCTGACAGCTCACTTCAGCACGCCGATTCAAGTGAATCACAATCTCGGACCGGGTACAGAAAGTGATAACGATGTGGATCCGACGTTATATCGGGCCATGATTGGGTCACTCATGTATTTAACTGCTTCTAGACCTGATATAATGTTTGCTGTGTATATTTCTGCTAGGTTTCAAGCTAATCCAAAGGAGATTCACATGAAAGCTATGAAGCGGATTCTAAGATACCTCAAGTCAAAACCGAAGCTAGGACTTTGGAATCACGCGGAGGGCGATTTGGATTTGGAGGCCTTCACGGATTCAGACTATGGAGGATGCAGCTTGAATCGCAAGTAAACAACTGGAGGTTGTCAGTTCCTTGGAGGGAGGCTCGTTTCATGGCAATGCAAGAAACAGACTTCGGTAGCCGTGTCAACGTGCGAGGCCGAATATGTTGCTGCGGGTAGTTACTGTTCACAGGTTTTGTGGATACAACAACAATTGCGGGATAAGGGTTTGACTTATACTCATACTCCTATTAGGATAGATAACCAGTCAACTATTGCAATAACAAATAATCCAGTTAAACACAGTAAAACCAAGCACGTAGACATAAGACACCACTTTATTCGTGATTATGCTGAAAAGAACTTAATTAAACTGGTAAAAGTTGCAACTGATGATAATAATGTTGATCTATTTACCAAAGCCTTTGATAAGTCACTATTTGAGTATTTAGTTCAACTAAACGAATGCGTAATCCAGTGTAAATTGACCTTAGTAGAATTTATTTCCTTTTATAGCAGTAGAATTTCTTTTTTTTTATAGTAAGTTTAGTAGCTTAGGAAAATTTCTTTTTATAGTAAGTTAGTAGGTAATTTAATTTTCTTACTCTTATTTATGAAAAACAAAAGAAAAAAGGGAGAAACCATAAAAAGTTCAAAAAAAGATAATATCAGAAAATGAGTTAAGTCTTAGATACATAGGTTCAAAGTGACGAAATTTAGCACAGTCTTTACAATCTCTAAGTGTTAAGTTTTCACACATAATGCACCTAAAATTCAAAGTGTTATACATTATTTGGTTTGATATATTGATAGGCATAATACATATTGGGAGTCTCAAAGCTAATAAAATATTCAAGAAAAAGTCAGACGTGTCACTAACTTAGATGTATGACCAAATGGTCTTAATTTTTATGTTAGAGACATACAGATATTGATTCTAAATGAGGTATGCAAACTTTCTGGGGATGTATAGCAACATCAGATACATCTTAAAGAAAGGAAAAGTATAGAAAAATCATGATACTGAGTTGAGAGTCAAAACAAGTAACTCTGTTGTACGTAAGTACAGACCTGTTGCCTCTGGTTTGACTCGTGTTAGCAAGATAAGTCGCTTTGTTGTACGTCGGTACAGACCTGTCATCGCTGTCTTGCTAGCTTTAAAATAAACTTTAAGACAAACTAAGACACTCTGTTGTATGTAAATACAGACCTGTGTCCGACGTTTGCCTTTTAAAGAAAGTTTGCAATACCGAAAAGTTATAATCATTGTGTGTATGCCTTGATCATAAAGGTATGTCTAAGTATGAGTAACGTAAGGTAATTTCTTGATAAATAAAAAGGCCAAGGGATATTCCAAAATGTAACATGTTTAAAGGGAAAATAATACAAACAATCGTCTAGAAATGTGTGTGACGACAAATAATAAAAGGAATCAAAAATTCATAAGTGTGAAAGTAAGATACTGAAAGTGCGTATTTGATATCGCTATCTGATTGAACCTTTCTTTGACTATTCTCGCCAAAAATATTCTGTTAGTGTTAAGTATAGGATGTCACTTTTAAAAGTATTGTAGATTAGTTTAAGTTTAAATTTTGTTCAAAATTTTAATTTTATTTAATTTTGTTTTATTTTACATTATTTTTATTTCATCTTATTTTATTTTATTTTATTTAGGAAAAATGGTCAAAGTTACTGAGGATGCATTCTTACTTGAATAAATAAACATTGCGTGAAAATCTTGTGCTTAGTGTAAATAAACTTTGCATAGTTTGTTCCGTTACACGAAAAAGTTGGAAAAGTTGATAAAGTTGAATTTAATTCAAAGATTTTCAAAGTTTTCAAAATTTTCAGACTAAATTCGAATTTAAGCCATAGTCGAATGTTACATTTGAATTTGGCAGTAAATTTGAATTTGGAGACAAATTCGAAGGTGGTTAGTAAATATAGGTCAACATTGAACATTCATTATTTACCTACTTTCGAATTTAGTCTTTCGAGTTTATATAGTGCGATTTCGAGTTTATTCCTTCAAGTTTGTCGTCTTCAAGTTTTCTCCTATTTGTCGAAGTTTTGTCCATTTGTATTCGAGTATATTACCATATCTAGGTATAATCAACAACATTATACAAGATTTAGGATGTTTTAGACTCAATTTGAGCCAAAATCGACTAGATTTGAGGATTTAAGGGTTTTGAACTATATGATTCAAAATCACAAAGTTTGAACCGGTGAAACTTCAAATAAGTGGCAAATATCTTCAATTACAACCTATTAGGACTAATGGATATGATTTTCTAAGTCTAAAATGGTTTAAAATCTTGGAGTTTTGATTTTAAAATACCGACATTCGAGTTTGTTCTTAGGTTCGAATTTGTCACTAAATTCGAATAGATCACTAGACTCGAATTAAGGTTAATTCGAACATGTTACTCGAATTTGCTGTTAAAATCGAAATGTTTAAATAATTGTTAAGTCAAACTTGTAGAAATTCATATGTGTTGGATTTTGAACTTACATAAGTTCAAAATAAAACAAATTTGAATTTAATCAAGTTTTATTTTTATTTTGTCCTTTCTAATATATTTTATACTTTAATGTGAAGATATGGGGGATAGAGCGTTTATTCAAAAGCATAATATGGTCGTGTCACCGGACCGTGAGCTATCTGAAGCTCAGGCATTTCGCCAAATGGTGGATTTTTTGGCTGCTTCAAGGGTGTCTTATGCCTTTTCGCACAATGTACAGATCCCGCTGCCTTACGTTAGGCAATTTTGGGATCATCTGCAGGTCGACTGCACAGTAACTCCGACAGTATTGCGACAAGGATCGCCGGACAACCTCTCGTGTTCTCCGCCGATGTGTTGCGCAGGGTTTTGCAGTTGGGAACAGCCGAGCAGGAAGCTGGGCCAATTGACTTTCCGTTGGAAGTTAGGCAAGCAACATTCTTAAGGATGGGGTATGGACTTGATGTGGCTAAGGCATCGTACATGAAAAGTGGTTTAATTGGGCAATGGAGGATCTGGCACATGTCTTCATGGTGTGCTTCGCTCCAAAGAAAGCCGGTTTTGACTACATCCTGTCGAAGATGCAATGGGCGATGATAGCATTGGTTTACAACCAGAGGTTTATTTACTCTGAAATGTTCTTTGCGGAGTTTGTTCACCAAATAAAAGCTCCAGCAAGAGAAAGATTTTTGATGTACCCTAGGTTCGTTATGATGCTGATCAGACATTTTTTGCCAAACCAGCCACAAGCAAGAAATTCAGAGTGTCGCCGTGATCGACAAGCGGATTTTTGCAAATTGTCAAGCGCACAATGCCCGTAGGGGTGAATTGGTTAGACCAGTAGATGCACCCCTTTTTGGTGCTGTGGTGAATCCTGATTTTGCAGCCCCGGAAGGTGCAAACTGGGCTGGGGAAGTTCAAGTACAGCAGCAGCCACAACAACAACAGCAACAGCAGAGGCCTCAGCAAAAACCAAGAAGGAGGCAGAGAGTTCAAGTTAGACATACTCAGGCTACAAGGCCTTCAACTAGCAGAGTACAGGAGTCAGTAGAAGCAGGTCCTTCAATGGATGCTACGGGTCCTTCAGTTGTAGCCCCCGTAATTGATCCACGGGTGGAAACTTTGGAAGAGATTTGGGCTCAAGGCTCTCATGCTCAAGAAGAGATTACAACTGAGCTTGTTGGTGATATTTTGGAGCCTCCAACTACTATAGATGATCTTATGCGAGATATAGATGATTATCAGCCAGAAGAAGAGGGTCAGGCGGTGACCACCTCTGAGTCATCATCAGAGGAAGTAGAGGAGATTGAGGCTGAGGCACCGAGAGAAGAGATGGAAGATCCGGCTGTCCAAATAGGCAGATATGGATCCAGAATAGTGGTTATTGACCAAGAGGCAGACAAGAGAAGAGCATCGAGAGATTCCGATGACGATGACTCTGACTTTGAGATTGAGGATACTGCTCCTTTGGTGCCGAGGCAAAGGGCCAAAAGGCATAGATTTATGCAGGGAGCTTCGTCTTCTTCTGCTTCTGAGCCTGAAACACCATCCGCTCAACCATCTATTCCACCACCACCCATTCAAACATCAATTCCATAACCAATCATCCCGTCACCTATCACATCCATTCCATCATCCTCATCCACCTTCACTGACAACCAAAGGTTTATAGAGCTCAGAAGCAAGGTTGATTTCCAGCAAGTCCAAATATTTCAACTTACTAAGGCTGTCGGCGAGCTTCAAGCACATAACACAAATATCGATAAAGAAAATCTTGAATTGAAGACATTTGTTGCCGATCAGGCTGTAGAGATCTGAACTATGAGGTCCCTCATTGAGCAATTAATGAAAAATATAAAGGCTCAGGGGGAGACTAGTTGCAGGGATACTGAGTAGTTGAGAAGGGAAGATGACGAAGGCAATGATCCCGATGCACCAAAAGACAGTGAGTCAGTAGATTTTTCTGCTGCTCAACACGCCGAAGTTCAGGTGGAGCCGAGTCAGACTGGAGCTGAAGGAGGTGAATGAGGTGAAGCTAGTCCCTCAAATACTTTTGAGAGCGAGATGATAGACGCTCTGAGGGATATTGAGGAAGAAGTGATGGAGTTTGATTTTGAGGATGAGATAGAGGAGTTGGAGGAAGGCGAATTCGTGCCGGAGGAAATAGTTGATTGGAGATCCGATGACGAAGTGATAGAGGATGAATACGACAATGTCAATGAAGTGATTGTCAACTCACAGCCTATCACGGAGTTATATGTCCAAGATAATCACAATGTGATTGATATTGATGAGATCAAACTAGCCTCAGTAGAAGATGCTGAACTTGAAGAAGCTGAGAAAGAGCCATCTAGGGCTGAATTGATGAATTTATGGTTCAGGAAAGAAGAAAAGAAGATAGAGCCGAAGATGAAGAGAAGAATGAGAGTTCCGGGCTCAGAAAATCTCTCAGGTGGAATTATCAGCTGGTTCTTTGACAGAGAATTGCAGCTATTTATATTGAAAAGGAGAGATGGACTTCAATACTTGACGCGAACACTGAAAGTATTCAACACACTGCCCAAGGTTGAAGTGAAAGAGTTAGCTTGGAAGGAGTTGATCAATATTGGTGACGACCCGTATGCTGAAGTGATTACGAAGATTATAAGAAAAGAGGGTCGGTCAGGCAAATTTAAAAGGCTCAAGCCGAGGACCGGAAAGAGAGTCGAGGACGAGTCGAGAATAGATCCACATACAGGTTGGCCATGGGCCAGAATGGTATACAAACATCTAAGATGTTTGAAGAAGGTGCCAATGAAATCGATGCCACAAAATGTTTTAAGTAACATGAAATGGTGGTATATCGATAATGAAATTGTTGAAGCTGTAATGGAAGATGCACAAGACAAAGTTATTTTGAAAGTGTATGATCCACTGCACTTAATAAATCTATCAAAGGACGACCTGAAAAAGCTACATGATCAGCCTATCTTCTTCCACGAAGGATGGAGATCTGAAGCCAGGAAGTTCCAGAAGATAGTAAGAATATGTATAGATATAGGCCTATATGCAGAAAGTAGTCTATATGGTCCAAGTACTTAGTCAAAATGTAAATAGTTAGAAGCTATCGTCAAGGGGGAGTCTGTTAGTACATCTTGTGTGACGATAGCAGTCTAAGTTTTGATAGCATTTTGTGTAAGTCAAGTAACTTGGTATTGAATATTGACTAGTGTTTGATATATGTGATTATGTGTGTTTGATATTGGTTGTTTGTGTGTTTGAACTTGATGTAATGTATTACAAGAAGTTCAAACATAAAGTTCAAAGATAAATTCAAACATAAGTTAAAACATAAGTTCAATTATAAGTTTAATATGTGAAGTTTGAATTTATAGGTAAATTCGAATTTGTCAATGAGGACAAATTCGAATGGGCCTTGGGCCTGATTCGAATTTGTCCTAGACAAACTTGAATCTGTCAGTATAATTAAGCGTTAATTCGATTAATTATTAGACTTTTGCAGACGTTTAGCAGAGCGATAAGCAAAGGCGATCTCGAACTTGCAAGTTTCCAGAGAGTTGTTTCGGAGAGAATCATAGTGTAGGGGCGTTCGTAGTCGTTCGTCTAACACCGTGGTAGTCTCCGTGTTTCCGTGTGTGTGATCTTACCGTCAAGCCGCTAACGAGGATTCCGCACTCGTTTAATCGTGTCGCGTCGAGATAGATCCGTAGAGTCAAGACCTTACAAAAGGATGTGATGAAAGCTACATATCCAAGTCTGTTCGAACATAACTAACTTCGAGGATGAAGTTTGTGTGTGGTGGAGCCCATTCTGTAACAACCTAACTTTCAACTTAACTTTTAATTTCTGTATTTGATTTAATAATGTAATTTTAATTACTTTTTTTTTGTTTGTAATTTACTTAAAGTAATGAGAAAATATATATTTAAGTTACATATGTGTTATAAATTCATTAGTACTATAAGACCCAACTTCTAGAGGAGTATTAACTAAAAGGTCCCACTAAGCAATACAACAACAATCATAAACTAAGATAAAGTAAATACCGAATAAGAGTAATTACAGACAATTCTTAAATAAAATTACAAATGGAACAGATAGCTAATCTTAAATCTTATCCAACAGCTCAATCTTGACAAATCAGCTTCCGAATTTCTTTAATTTCTATATTACGTTGCAGAAATTGTAATAGCCTACAAGCTTCAAGCTTCAACTATAACAAATTTTTAGTTGAAACTACCACTCCCGTACCTGTAAAATTGGAAGCAACATCTGTAAGCTTTAAGGTTAGTGAGGATATAGATTTGTCTCATCACAGACAATTATGATCAGTATGACACGGTGATCACGTTGTATTCAATTTTGTAGGTTAACAACTTTAATTATCCTTTATAATCCACATATAATCTTTTGTAACTTGAAGTTACTATTACATAACTTTTGACTTTCTATATGCCATGACTGGCTGTTTAAAAAATAACTTGATAATGTAAATTCATTACAACATAGCTACTAGTCATTGTGGATTATTTCATCATTTTTCATTTGACATTACTGAATTCTGTCTGGACTTAAGCATTACTACAAGCTCAGTTAAGCAAGTAGGAGATATACACAAGCGCAACTTTCTGATTCATAGCTTCGCTACGAACTACGCCCAAAGTATGTAGGAGATTAGCACGGGGCGTAAGCATCACTTCTAATTTAATTAGTAGGAGATAATCATTCAATAGCATCTCTACTAAACCAGTAGTTGATTTAGTAGGAGATAATATCAGGCTAAGCATCACTACTAACTTTAGTTGAGCTAGTAGGAGATATACACATTCAATTCGCATGTCAATGACTATGGTAATGGTTTACCATTTAGCATCATCTTTCACTTTATTGGGTTATTTTCACTGAGTCAACTCACTTGATCAACAAAGCAGCATGATCACGACATTATATACATTCAATAAATCGTAATATCTCATAACATGAATGTAACGCAATAAATCTATAAACTCACAGATTTACTGTTATGTGTCTCTGACTGTTGACTTTGACTTTTATTAGTGGATTGTTCCACTATCTGAGTTATCTCAGTCTTCTTGGACTTTTGAACTTTGATTGACTTTACTTCACTTTAGATAGCTGTGACTGGACTTTAATAGTGTCTTCACAAATTTTTAAGCACTTTATAGACTTTGAATTTTAATTCATAGTCAGATTGACAAAACCTGCTCATTAGGTGACATTTCACATTGACATGAGCTTTATAGACTTTAAATGTCATAATATATGACCATAACATGATTATGTCATCATATAGCTTATTTTCGACATTTAGATGTGCATTAGACTTGTTTTATTATATTTATAAACTTGATAAACTTCATAAAAATTTGTGCCATTTAGTGGACTTTCATTTGACTTGAATTGGCATACTAATCACATATGTATGAATGATTCTTAAGGGCATAATTTGATTAAACACGCTATTTAACTCCTACCTATATGCCATCGTTTCTAATTTCATGAATCCTTTATATAAACATATTACTTGACCTGTTATTATATTTCTATAATCATGATGCACATATTGATGAACATATATGAATCACATATGCACTTTCAAACACAGACAACATATACATATATATCTCAAGGATGGAAGGGGGCTGCAAGACACACACACCACTCCGAGACATGAAGTCTTGGAGTCCCTTTTATATACACAATTCACACTTAGTTGTTTCTTGCATAAGTGTTTGTTAAATTTTGCCTACTGTTGTCCTACTCCAGTCCAAGACACACTAACACACACCCACTTTGAGATTTATATAAATATCAGAGTCCCTTTATTCTCACAACACTTAGTTGAATTTGATAAGCTTAACAAGGAGAGGGGGCTGCTATTTCTGGGCTGCTGCTCCCAGTCATTATTCTGTTTCTGGACAGCATATATATACTACTAATAAAGCATTTAGCTTTTTACAAGATACAATGCACAAAGTACAATAAAATATTGCATAATCTTGAAAATTAAGACTTACAAGTCTTTAATGCATCATGTGAAATGTGTTTAAGCAGGTTTCTGAATTTTAAGAGGTATAAGTGTTTGTTGCATGATTTACAAGACTTTATTGCTGGAGATTTAAAGATCGTTTGAAATTTTAAAAGCTGCATTGAGCAACATTGGAATATGGGATGTTGGGAAGGCAAACGACTCTTGAGTCTCTGATAGTTCCTATGCTTCACCCATCAACATACGTAACAAATCTTATCACGTCCCTATCCACGTGTTCAAATCTACCAGCATACTACTCCTCTGCCACCACAGACTCGACAACTCCTCCGCATCTCTACTTCCATCCACGGCCGCAACAACCTTAGGAGTCACAACCGCCTGCGTCAAAACCCCCAGTTCTTTACAAAACCACCACAGGGTATCGTAAACCCTACACCTGTGCCGCCGGAGAAAAAGAATTATGGATCCAGGCTACTCCGGCAACAATCCATCAAACCAGAGTATCCCTAGAGACTCCATCCGGAAGGCAGTGATCTCCTTAACCCTAGCCGCTACATCAAAGAACTCATTCCGCCTCTTCACGCGCCGTAGCTCCAGTGGAAAACCTAGCTTACATTACAGAGGGAGAAAGAGTAATCGATGCACATCTTTTGTTGGTGGGTTCTTGAAGATTTTAATCATTTGGTGGGTTCTTTTGGTTCTCGAACATACAATTCTTCGTTTCATGTGTGCCTTATTTTTATTTTATGCGAGAATGTTTTTATAATGATTTCATTGGTTTTTGTTTCTTGCTTCTATGCTAATGTTCTATTAAAATTGAAGGCAGAGCTTATACAGAGAGAGCACTACTTACTAAAGCTTCTTTTGAGTTACCTGATGATGGATTCTCTAGGTTACTTCATGACATTGGTAAAATATTTTCTTTCCCTATAGATTATATGTACGTTTGGCTTTCACACCTATAGTTTCTCTCAGTTTCATAAATTGAAACTACTTTTTCAAAGCGGCAGTATATTAGTGCGTCATACAATTTTACAATTTTGATTCCTTAAATAATTTATGTTAATTAGTTGAACATGTTAATATCCAAACAAAAATTTAGGTGGTTGAGGAGCTTGCAGCGTCTCATGAAGTGCTCAGAAAACGTTTATAACTTGATAAATTTGGTTTTGGATATAAGCTTTGTACAAAATTCATAGAATAACATCAGTCATCAGGTGGTTACTTGTGTCTTTATGTTTTTAATATAGATATTTGGGTGTGGGATGTCAAAGGTCAATGCATCAGATGGTTGGAAACATATACTTTATGTCTATAAGTAAAAATGGTTTATGACCTTAGGCGGTGTTAAAAACTGTGTATGTGCAGAACTTATTGATGATTTTTGCAGAACTGGGCGTATGTGGTATTAGAACATATTGTTTTAAGATAACACATGACATTTCCTACTCACTGACTCTTAGTTAGTTTGTTTGTTTGTTTATGTATCTATTGTAATCTGTGTAAATTACATTGGATGTGCTATGCTTAATCTACACACAACATTACAACAATACAGATGGTGTGCTTATTTTTTCTTTGTTATTTTGAAGCACTGATTATCCAGCTTCCTTTTTATTTCTAAACAGTAAATATCATTTTTTGTGTGATAAAATAATAGGTTGGTGCGATAGAGTTAAAGTTCTTTGTGATTTGGTGGATAAGGAATTGGAGAAGAAGCCAATATCGATGCCTAATGAGTGCTAGCCATTGACTCCAACATGTCATATTCTAAGGGGCGACACATATGGAGTTGGACATTGACCATCAACCATTAACCACCAGGTTTCATGTTTTGTTTAATTTGTCTCGTAAGACATTAGTTTTTTTTATAATTATAGTTGACTTGCATCTTTCACCTCAAACAGATTTTTAACTGCTGCAAGCATCTACAGAAGACTTCTTCCATATCATGTTGCTATTGACTTTGCTACTTGCCTACTTTTGAAAGGAAGGCCTGTTATTTGCTCTTAAATTGTATCATGGTTTGAAATTAGATTTCCAGTTATATGTGATTGCTTATTTATTGATATTTTATTGCTTTGATTAGGATTAAGTTTTGTTTAATATTGCTTTTGTTATATTTCTGCAAAGGGAATCCATTTATTTCCATGTTCATCTGAAGGTTTGTTTAATTGCTCTAAATTTTACTGCTAATGGAAAGGGTTCTTTGAGAGAAATAGGCGTAGTAAGTTTTAGGGTTACTTAAAGGTGTTTTGAACATCTATAAGGATTGAGATAATTTTATTTTGTGTTTGTAAAGTTTATGATGGTTTAAGTTCTAAATTCTTGAATATTTTGACAGAATTGGGATGGTTTTCAAGTAATTAGACCTACTCAAGATTTCATAATATTGAAGCCGCTTTTATGAAAACAATGCAAACAGAATTTGGGCACATTTTAGTGAGGAATGGAAAGGTTCTTGGCGGTACAATTAAACTAATTTTGTTTTATCTCATTTTTATGAGAATATAAATGTTGGTTTTACCACTGAAAGTCTTCTTCATTTCGTAACATTTGTTTAGTATTCATTTTTTTTTTCAAGGTTTAAACAAAGAGTTGCGGACGATGATGGTGGGTGAATGTCCTAAATTATTGATTACTTCAAGTGAAAGATATTGTTACAGTCTCTCATAGCATTAGGAAGGTAAACCTAATTTTTTTAGAACTTTCTATACTTGCTTGATATACGGAGGACCAGATGAGGTGTTTGGATGTGTATTATGATGTTAATTATTAGGACCAGATGAGGTGTTTGGATGTGTATTATGATGTTCTTGGTGGGTTTTGATCATGGTTTTTTTGCTTTAGTTTTGACATGGGTTTTCTTGGGGTTTTTTTTTGCATCTGAATTCATGTTTTATTGAATTATGGTTTCTGCATTCTCTCTGCAGGTTACCGGTACTTTCTTGCTTGTGTCATGAGTATTGGAATTATTTGATATTATTTACTAAGAGGAACAAGTAGATAGGTCAGTCTCATATTTTGCTTTTAAAAGTGAAATGATGAATAAATGAAACTTTAGTCTACCAAATCAAGAAATGGTAATAGATGATGAAATATTTATATTAGTTTGATATTTTTAAAGGATTTATGATGTGTTGCAAAAAGAATCATCGAAATCCGATATCAAATGAAAGTTCATTGCTATTTTAAACAAACTTTTGGTACTTTAATGCCCAAAAAATGAAATATCAATGAATGATGAGATCTGTTTTTATATTTGGACTTTTCTAAGGATTTTAGACTTATTATAAAAAATTTCATCAAAATCCGTCAAATGAAAGTATGTTGCTATTTTATGCAAAGAATGACACTTTAATAAGTGAAAATGCAAATTAGTTGGGAGAAATGTAATATTTTTATTGAAATAATGTGTTTAGAAGGTTTTTGATGTGTTGTATAAGTTTCTTTAAAAAAAGACTCCATTTGAAAGTTCATTGACATATTATGCAATATTTATATTAGTGGTTGCCTATAAAGGGAAAATTTGATCATTTTTTAAGTCTAAGAGTCATTTATGATATTTTTGAAATGTATGAAAGTTAAATTGTCAACTTGTTCTAACTTAAAGTTGGTTGCTATCTTAGCAATTGTAAATCACGGGATAAAGATGTTTTTAATGAGATTAACTCTAATTTTAAGCCTAAAGCTTTTGCAACTTACGATTTTTTCTTCTCATCATCTCAACCTTTTCAGTTTAAAAGAAATATGGCAAATTGATGACCAAATACAGGATATAAGATCAATCAAGAATATTTCTTGAGTTTCTAAGGTAATTAGTTGATATTTAACTTAAATCGTGAGTTTTGGTTCATGTTTTGACCCGAGTTCATAAATTTGTACTCAATTGTGATAGAATGATTTTTTGCAACAGGTTTGTTTATATCCTTGATTTGAAGCTCAAATAGAGGATAAACCTGAAAATTTAAGTGAATGGAACTCGATGTATGAAATTGGTTAAACCTGAGAATTTAAGTGAATTGAACTCAGGTATGAAATTGGTTAAAAAATATGCATAGATGGTTTGTACATTGAGTTGTGTAAGGAGTAGATAACCATAAATATGTTTAGTTTTGCCGTAAAGATGCTTTAGTGTCAACTGGAACAAACTTGGTTTCTTTCATCGCTGTTCGTGGTACTGTTATACCAAGTTTTTTCGAACAAAATCACAGCAGCAACATGCTGTTTTAGAAAAATCATATAAAATCAATGGTATCTTTGTATTGAGCGTTCTTTATATCGTAAGAAAGGTAAAAAAGTGTATTTCATTTTATTTTTACACTTCTGAAGCTGGAACGATGTATAAATTGGTCAAAATTTTAGTTCCCTACTGCAGGTTGGACTAATCTTATTCGGTTTGATACTCTGCTTTTTTAAAAATGTATAAATTCGCTTATAACTCCAGTTTTAGTTTTGTTTTTTTTTCATAATCTCATTATTAAAACATAGGAGGCAAGGATCTCAAGAAGTTCCTCATTGGTCTTCTCTTCATGTTGCTTACTTTCACTGTTTCTATTGTTGTCATGATGCCTATAAGCCAATTTACACATTTGGTGATTTCTTCCACAATTGGAGGTATCCTTCTTGAAGAGAGGTACATGGATCCACTATTTTTCATTATTTAGAATTGTTGGATTCAAAAGGATACCTTTTGTCTTTGTGATTTAATTTGGAGCTAGATACAAAACTATTATACAGATTATACATAGATTCTTGCTGCATCAGGATATCTTGAAAGCTGATTTTAAGGAACAGAAGTGCCCCCCCACAAGACACCCTCATATAGCCATATAGGTGTTCTGGAACAACATCAACAACTATCAACCAAGATAATAGGTGGATGGACGTGTTTTGCCTACTACAAAACAAAAACAAATCAACAACTATATATCTATACTACTATATAATACAATTAGCTAATTGGTCTTAAAAACAATTCATACTACATAATGTACTTAGTGAATGTTGTGTTTTTTGTTATTTCACTTTGATGTTTTATTTTATCTTCGATGTTCATTTCGCGGCCATATATTTTGAATTTTATGTTACATTTATTGAAAATTTCAACATCACCGTATCACATTAGCTTGATATATATGGATGACATGTATACAAAAAGTGATGTACTCATAAACGAACATGATACTAGATGGATACTATTATTTGCCGCCGCCGCTTTGCGCGGGTACACTACTAGTATGTGTGTATATATATATATATATATATATATATATATATATATATATATATATATATATATATATATATATATATATATATATATATATGTATATATATATACTTGGGTGTTATTTCTTAATATCCTACACATGCCACACACTTTATGTATTGATCTTATATGTTTGTTTAGACATATTTCTGATGTTGCTGTCCTCAATCACAGAACACACAAATTGTTGCTGCACACACACACACACACACATATATATATATATATATATATGTATGTATGTATATGTGTGTGTGTATATATGTATATATTGTGCTGCAACTGCTACTACAAATCCAAGAGTCACACTTGCTGTGAGTCTTGGAACTTTATGCAATTCATTCACACACATACACTTGTTTAATTTCTGTTTCTATTGTTCAGTTCCTGGTGTTCATCTTTCTGGTGTTCATCTTTCTATTGTTCAGTTCCATTTTCTATTTCCAACTTCAAACACACATACACATACACACAACTCATATACTTAGTCTATATATGCTTTGCTGTTGTTGTTGTTTTAATCAACAGCCATACACAATCACACACACACACTCGGGTTTAGTTTTTATTTTGCTTTTGAAGCTCTTATTACATCTGATTTTTTTATACACACCGCAAACAAATGCTAAAAAATAGAAAGAAGGATAAACATCCAGTCCGTGACTCAACTTAGAGCTGAGTAACGGACTCTCAAAGACACACATGAAATTTCAGCACATTCTCACACTCACTTAGCTTGTTTCTTTTTCTGTCTTAATTCAATTAATAAGCTGTTGGTGTTGGGGCTGCTGATTATTCTTTTGTAGATGTCATAAACACACATGCTACATACTTAGTTTTTATATATTTACATGTTAAGGGAATGGGCTGCTCCTTTGCTGTCACTGCTCACACCCTACTCAAATTGGTTTATATATTTACTGTTTATTGTTGCTGCTACAGATTAATACTACTCACACATGTGTTCAACATAAGAACAGAATGAAAGAACAATATCTACTCTGAGACTCATCAGAGGCCTAAGTCTCGGACTCATTTTCACACACTTTCACATCCTGTTCTACTTGTTATACATCTGCAAAATTGAAAGGATTATGGGCGAGATGAGAGATTAATTGATCGAAATCAACAATATAATGGATAGATGCCAAGGCTGAAGGCCATAGACCTTCTTGGCCAACAAGTCACGGACTGCACATAACATAGAATATGTACCATCTCAAAGGATTTGTGTTTTTGAATTAGACTTCAAATTAAGCCACTATATTGCAAGAATCATCAATTAGACACTAAACATGAACATGCATAAACTTATTTTGAAGATTATAACACATTTTCATGCTCAGTCTAAATATGAAGAACACTTGGAATCTTATATTATTTCCTAGAAGCCGTAGGCTTCACATAAACATAAAGAGCAATTCAATGTCGAAATTACCTTGAAATCTCATCATGATCTTGATATTTGAGGCTTGTTTGATGATTCTTAACTTAAATACCTTGATTTTGGATGAAAACCATGATGAAGAGCTGTGGTTTAAGGGATACAGAGAGTGTCTCAATTTCTTTGTTTTGTAAAAATAAGAGTAGATACATGATTGTGGGTTTTATTCAATCAAGTTTGGTCAATTGACATATTTGATCCCTTGACTTAGCTTTCTTTTATTTCATTTTAACTAACATAAGAAATACATAGTTATTAATATAATTAAAACATATGACTTAATAGTTGTTTTTATTAACTTTAATAAAAATTACATGGATAATAATGTAATTAAAATTCCATTACTGAACAAATACAGAGTAACTAAAGACAAGTTTTTACAAAATGGTCTCCACCACGCATAACTTCGTCCTCGAAGTTAGTTATGTTCGAATAGACTCGGATAAGTAGATTGCATAACACCTCTTGACTCCCAAGTCCAATGTGAACCCTTGTGGTGTTTTTTTGGACGAACACCATTTGAACCTCTTTCCTAACTTCATTGTCTTTATATTCAAGTTATCTAATACTCTTTTGAGACACATGATGTATTTCAATCAGAATTGGATAACAATTCAACTTATTTACACTTGTTGTTTCTATTCCAACTCTTTACAAATAATTAACGAATTTTGAAAATAGTTTTTGGCACTATACAAGATATATCATATCCATTACTTATTTTAGTTCTTTGAGATTCATAATATATATATATATATATATATCTTATTCGTGTCATGAAATAATTCAATATAATAATTATCCATCTCTTCTCCATAATTAATACTAAATATAGGGTCTTGAATTCAACTAACAACATTTCATAAGACAGTTCACATCCACTTTGATGGTCTCATGATCAACATTCTTTCATCATCTATGAGTCATTTAGACTTATGTGAATTGCTGTAGTGGAATTCTTATTTGTTATTTCACGTCAGTTATACCGTTGTTTATTGCCTGGCTTACAATCTTCAAAAACAATATTGGATTACCTTACATGTCTCACGTTGACAGATGAAAGTCCAATTTGTACACATATTCATAACTATATGTATCTTCTCGCTAACTAAATACTGATATCTCACTATTATGAGTGTATTACTATTCAATAACCAAACACCTCAATTATCAATTAAGTTCACTCTACCGTCATTCACATTTCATTCTGTTATAAGATGATGCATCTCATCTCACTACTTTACATACAATGATTAAGGAGTAATAATGCTCATAATAACCTTTAGGTTAATTAGTAACATCATATTCTGTATTATGTTGTGAGTCAATTGTCAACAATGATAACCTTAGTCACAGGTTTCTCATATGAAGATATAGTTCACTGACCTATATCTAAATCTACTTTGGTATATGCATTTTACAGACTTAATGTCAAGTTGTTGAATTAATCTGCTTGTTCATGTAAAGTCGTGTTAATACTTATGTCACATATCTTGCAACGTTCATCATGCTACATGTCATTTTTCTCAATATCTTGTATCAATATTAAATAATCAATTTCAATTCTGTAGTGTCTTTGAAAATTCATGGTTGAAAGTGTATTATAACCAACGCCTTTGTCCTTTAGAGTATCACAATTAAAATCATATTCATGATCATAACTTGATTCAATTGAGATATAAAATCTCGTGTGATTCAAAAGCTAATATACAAGTCTCAGCAATAAAGTTCTCTTTGTATGTACAATAATATTCACTACTTGAGATGACACTAGATCTCACTATTACAATTTTACATGACTTCTTGAGACTTATACTGATCATGGCGAGATCTTTCAAATAAATTCATAATATTGATATCCAATATAAAACTAAGGCTTCGTTTCATATGAATGATATCATCAATGTCATTGTACCATGACATTTACAACTAATTCAATATCATGGGTCGATATTCTTTCATATGAGAATTGTATCTTTACTACGCTCATCATTAAGTTATTCTATACATTAAAATACCTGCACTTGTATGGGTCAAGACTAATAAGCAATTTATCATCATAATATATGTAATAAAAATTTATTTCCTGTTACATAGATAAGAAATGAATGACATTAATTCAGAAAAGATCTATACATATAATGTTATCCATAGATACATATCATATTACAAGTTCATCATAGCTGATTTTGTAACAGTTGTACTCGTCAGCTTATTTCTCTCATCAAACAACTGATGTCAAATTTGGCGTGGTGGTCTTTTACATTGATGAGCATGATGACCAAGCTTTCCACAATTGTAACGACACTTTTCTTTTAACTAGCAACTTTCGCTGCTATGTCCCTTTTGTCCACCTGTATTACATGTCACATCCTCAGGGTTACAACTTCGGGTCGAGGTTCAATACGCATGTGGTGAAATTGCACTTTTTGAGAATGAGTTGTAGGAACTTGTCTTGTCTGATATTCTGACAATTTTGTTTCATATGATCAGACTTATATTTATCAGAGAAATGAGTGCGGAAGGATCTTGATAAACTTAATCCTGGTTTATAACCAGATTCAATGCATTCTTGCTCAAACAATCGAGCTGATTCAATTTTTTCAAGATATGAGGTGAACTTGATGCCACTCATATACTATCTATACATAGGATCCAAACCTTGTTTGAAACGATTTATCTTTCTTTCCTCTATTGCTACTTGGTAAGATGAATAATCGACATAGTCGGGAAAATTCATGTTCATATTCATCAATTCTCCTTGTTCCCTAGTTTAGTTGCATAAGCTGTATTTCCATTTTATCTTGCTGATGTTGTGGACAATGCTTGGCGCTAAACATTTCAAGAAATTGTTCCCATGTCAACTATTGAATTATAGCCTCTCCATGTATACTCTTCTGGGTTTTCCACCAAGCACGTGCACTTCCATGAAATAACATAGTTGCAAATTATACTTTCTTATTTTCTTCACATTCCGATACACTGAATATTTCTTGAGTATGATTTATCCAATCTATTGCTTGTATTAGGTCAACCGTGCCTTCAAACATTGGCACCACTTACCTTAAAGTCTATAAATATACAGCCTCTTGGTTGTTCACTTGAATTGTTTGCATTTGTTTTATCATTTCCAGTTTCAAGTTGCTTTCCATTTCTTTTGTTAGCTTTTCAAATAGATTCAGCTTCATCACGTTTTCTAAATTGTTCTTGTATTAACTCAATATGTTTTTGATTACTCTGAGCAGAAAGTTGTTGCATCATTTCCCATGTTTGTTGGGATGTCAAATCAGTAGAAGGTCCTTGCCCAGACATCTTTCTGGATTAAAATATAGAACTTTTAGAAACAGTACTTAGCTTCTATGTACCCTTGTTGTCCTGTCTTATCAGTCTCTATAACTTATCTAAGTTCAGATCATCCTATAATGATTATTATTGCTATTGCTTATGTTTGAGACCAAGCATTACAACTAATACTGGATTCATTCAAACTAAGGGCTCTGATACCATACTGTAAGACCCAACTTCTAGTGGAGTCTTAACTAAAGGGTCCCAATAAGCAATACAACAACAATCATAAACTAAGATAAATTAATTACTGAATAATAGTAATTACAGACAGTTCTTGAGTAAAATTACCAAGGGTACAAATAGCCAGTCTTAAATCTTCTTCAACAGCTCAATCTTCACAAATCAGCTTCCCAATTTCTTAAATTTCTATATTACGTAGTGGAAGTTGTAATAGCCTACAACCTTCAAGCTTTAACTATAACAAATTTTTAGTTGAAACTACCAGTCCCGTATGATACGACTGTATTATTACGTGTTTTCGATATCATTTAAGGCTTATTTATGCACCGATGCTTCGTAACTTCCATACTTCTACTCCCAAATTGTGTTTCAGGGTCAAGAAGTTAAATAGAAGTAGCTAAAGAATATTCAGCGCGAACCAAGACGATGGGGGCGTAGTCCAGCGCCACCCTACCGCAGCAAAAAAATTAATTTCAGAGCCAGAGATCAGTTCCAGCGTACCCCCAGCGTAGGCTGGCGTACCCCCAGGCGCAGGGGTACGCCCCTGCGGCGTAAAAACCCTGCAGATGTGTTTTTTAGCCCAAAAAGCTAATTTCCATCTCCTCTATAAATAGAGGTCGTTTGTAATCGTTTTTGGGGAATCCCGAAGTGTTGAAAAAAGCAGCGAAGCCCTGCCGGATTTGATTCACGATCCAATTACGAAGACGGTGGATTGCACCCATTCGAGCCTACGATGATGTCTCCAACTATTCCCGGTGAAGAGAACACGATGAGCGGCTAAACCACCATAGCCGTTTGCGGAGGATTTACGGCTAAGTTTTACACTCATGAATTTCACTTTATGTTTTGATGTATTTCGTGTTTCTTGAATACTTTATGTGTGATGCAAATGATAAACATTCGGTTATTATTATAAGTAAATGGTTTGATTGGTAAAAGCAAGATAGTTCATAGTGATATTCTTATTTGTGCCGAGTCCATTAGTTTAGGGATTAAGACAAGTAATGAATATTGCATGCGTTATGTCGAGATTTATTGGTTAAAGTATTTATGATTAATTTGACTACACAATTGATTATGTCTATGTGATCATTGCATCAAATTCAAGTGAGTAATAACTTATGTCGTAGTTATCCCGGAAATGGTTATCTTCAAATTGCTTGTTAATCAATTCGTTAGTTGCTCGCCATTGATTTAGTTATAATTTAGTCGTAATCCTTATTCCAAACAAATCACTTAGTTCACAATTTAATCGATTTTATAAACCTAAAGAAACTAGCTAATTGACCTTAATTAACCTACACGCTCCCTGCGGATTCGACCCTTACTTCCCTGCGCTAATAGTTAGATTTAAGGTTATTTCTACGGGCCACAACGACGGCTCGTCAGATTTTGGCGCCGTTGCCAGGGAGCGATAAGCGCTTGTTAGGGCTAGTTAGTTACTTTTGCCTTAGTTTAGGTTAATACTTTATTTTTAGTTATTTCTGTATTTTCCTTTCTAATTATTAAAAACCAAAAAATAAAAAATCATCATAAAAAAAGGTAATTGTAGCTACTCTACTTTTACCAAAAAAAATAATAATAATTATAAAGAAATAAAAAAATATATTTATAATTAGTTAACTAACTAAAGTTCAATAGTAATCTAAGGTGCGCGAATGACGTAATTAATCAAGAGAACGAAGTTCCAATTTTCGAGGAGTAGAATCTAGCCGGGAGTCTCAAAGCCGAAATACTGGAGCCTTTAATTGTCGAAATGGGTGAACAATTAAGGGCTGTCGAGTCACATTATCGCCCTGGTGATGTGTCCGATCACTCACCTATTCGATATCCAGAAAATGAGAACGAACCCGAAGTTCGCCCTCAGTTATTCCAAATTCTTCCGATCTTTAGAGGTATGCCTAGTGAGGAAACCTATGAGCATTTAGCTGAATTCACATCGATTTGTAAGGCTAATCACGTTCGAGGTACAACCACTGATAGTTTAAAACATTGATTATTCCCTTTCTCATTAAAAGAAAAATCCAAAAATTGGTTTGTGTCCCACCAACAGCATTACAACCTGTCATCAAATGAAGCGCAAATTTCTTGTTAAGTATTACCCCATAAGTAAAACCACTGAGATCCGAAAAGAGATCACCGGTTTTAAACAAAAACCCGGTGAGCAAATCTATGAAGCATTTGATCGGATAAATGAATTGCTAAGAGCTTGTCAACACCATGAAGTTACAAAATGGATGATCGTCAAAACTTTCTTTGTTGGTGAGAGTCAAGAAAGCTGGAACATGATCACCGCCGCAACTGGTGGCACATTCTTAGCTAAAGAAGATGATGAGGCTTGGGAATTACTGAATAGACTCGGTAAATGTCTCAAATTTCAAGCGGGTTCTGAAAATAATATAGAAGTTCAAGTGATGGGTGATGGGTATAGACAATGCCTGGAAACTTGAAGTAAAAAGTGAAATCTCATAACTCAGAAAGAAGATAGATCAACTGATAAAGAGTTTTAGCCAAAACTCTGCTGCATTAGTTAACTGCGTAATATGTAGAGATCCATCTCATCACTTTGAAGTTGGGGAGGCGGTTAAGGATCAGGACACCACAGCTCCTCTTCCTTACCCCGCTGCTTTAGAAAATCCGAAATTTTCTCCCTATGGCAGGAGGTCCACAACCTGAGGATTTGTGGGACTTATTTAATCAGGTCATGTTCAATATCCCATTGGTCAAGGCTATACAACAAATACCCTCTTATGCCAAATTCCTAAAATATCTATGCATGCAGAAAAGAAAATTTAAGGTCTCGCTTCCCAAGCAGATCAACTTAACTGAGCAGGTGAGTGCAATGATTTCTAATTTTTTTGCCACCAAAGTTGAAAGATCCTGGATCTCCTTTGATTCCAGTAACAACTAGCAATGTACAAATCAATAAGGTATTACTCAACCTTGGAGCCAGTGTAAACATTTTACCTGGGAACTTGTTTGACAAACATGATCTGGGCCAGTTAACAGATCACACAGATATTATTTTACAGCTGACAGATCGGTCAACAAAATATCCAATGGGTATCTTATCGGATGTTATAGTTAAAGTAGAAGACTTTTACTATCTGGTCGACTTCTTAGTCTTGGATACAGAGTTGGAGAAAAGCAGCCAGCTATTATCTTAGGTAGACCGTTCTTAGCTATTATTAATGCTCAAATCAATTGTAGAACGGGGGCTGTAGATATTCCCTTTGGAAATCGTAAGCTGCGATTAAATGTGTTCAATGCTTCCACCGCTGCTTCAATCGATGCAGAATGTTACATGATAGATGCGGTGGATGAGCTTAAGCAGCACGGTTTACTAATCAATGCTAAGAATACCACCGAATTATTCTTTGTTGAGCACGACACTGCTATGACAAACTTTGAGCAACACAATGAACTTTAGGAAGTCATGGAATCCACACTAGAACCTAAAAACCACCGTGGACCCATAAGACTGAGAAGCTACCAACTGCTATGTCTCAATCCGCAAGGCCTTCGATAGAACAACCACCTGTTCTAGAATTAATAACCTTGCCTGTGCATTCAAAATATGTCTTTTTTATGTCAGAATGCCACCCTATCAGTCATTATTTCATCTGATCTGACCAAGGCACAAGAAAAAGCTCTAATGCAAGTGTTAGTAAATTATAAAGAGGCAGTAGGTTGGACTGAGAATATGTGTGTGCAATGTACATTCATTATTTACAAATATATTATATAAATGTTCAGGAATGTAACAGGAATATACCTCATTTGTCTCAGAACCAGATGATGAGCACTCGGAATCGTCGGTTATGGTCATCAGACATGCTGGTGGATTTTTCAATGTCTCCCCCGCAGCAGCATGATCTGAAGTCTCAGCAGTGGAAACGACACAGTGCTCCAACCCTAGACAATCAACCATGTAACAGTTCTTGCCCTTATCATGCTCCTCGTCGGTATCTTCAGCGTCCCAGTAATCTTCCTGGGTGACGAGGGCCATTGCATCGGTTCTTTTCTTCGCGGCATCCAGCTTTCTCTCATAATAGTCGACATCTCTGTCAAAATTATTTTTGCATTCCCGAGCAAAGTGGCCCGGTTTTTCACACTTGTAACAGAGACGCTTGTCTGCGGCTTTCGGTTCATCTGCGCTCGACCGTTCATCTCTCCTCTTCGCTGGCCTCTTGTCGGCGCGACGATGCTCTCTGCTTTCATCTCTCCTTCTTTCCCTTCTCTCAGGCTCTCTCCTCTCATCTCGGCGGTCGTCCCGACGATGGTCCCTCCTATCATATTCCCGCCAGTCGTCCCTGCGATCCTCAAGCCTATCGTCTCGCCTTTCATAACGACGATCATCTCGATAGTCGCATCTATCGTCATACCTCTTGTCATCCCGATCATCCCTTCGGTAATCGTCCCTGCGATAATCATCACGTCGTTCATCCTTACGGTCATCTGAGTACCTCCGTGTACTGGTGTCATAACGGAACTGATTGTTAGTCTTGTGGGAGAACCGTCGTTGTTGGAGACGATTGGTCCACAAGGCTATTTGTTCCTGTATAGAAGCCTCTTCCTCATCAAATACCTCACGTGGAGGAGAAGCATACCTGCACTGCGATGACGATGAACCTGGAGCAAAGGATGGTGTTGGAATATTCGTGTTGGTAATCAAGGCGAGTGAATCATTGGGTTTCATTCCGGTGTTGGCTGATGGCAGTAAAGATGCCAATTGATTCGCCATCAGTTTTTGTTGATCCACATCCCCTTGATACTTCTTTAGCTCCTTAAAGACGACGTTGATGGATACCTCAGGAATGTTCAGGACTCGTTTCGTGGCCCGACATGCGATCTGCCACTCGGGGGCTAGGGCTGCAAAGAACTAGATGTTGATGTCATCCCTGTCCTTCTTGATGTGCAGTTTGTTTAATTCATTCAGGATCGCACAAAACCTTGTAAACGTAGCTTGCAGAGATTCCCCGTCTTTGGCTCGGAATTCTGTAAACTTAGCCTTCGCCTCCTCAATCTTGGCACGATCATCGAGATCTGCCCCCAGCATTTGGACTTCCAATTCATCCCACATTTCTTTGGCAGACATTTTGCTATCTACGCCAACGAGAATATCAGTGGGGAGGGCCTGATAGATCAAATATTCCGCCCTCTTATCTGCATGCTGCCTGTCTCTCTCGGCGTCAATATCCGGTTCTCGTTCAACTTTGGAGGCTAAGACAGGGGGGTCAGCCTCGGGTCTGGCTGCTATTTACCGAAAGTATATCACGGGACCCTCGGAGATGGACTGAAGGATTAAGTTCCAAGAGGTTGCATTCCTACAAATTTGAGGAACCGGGATTTCCATTGTTCATACTCATCGGGATAGAGAACAGGTGGTCGTTCTCAGATCCGAGTACGAGAGCTTCGCGAGACATGATTTTGGTGTTGATTAAAAAGATGAGATCTTAAGGTGGAAACTTGGAACGGATGAGCTGGACTGCGGAAGAATAGCACACTGGATGGTGCTAATTCGGATGAAAGACTGAGTTCGGATGAACAGTAGTTCGGGTGAACAGTGTTTCGGATGGGCAGTTTTTCGGATGGCAAAGATTTCGGATGGAAAAGATCTAATTCAGATGAAGTGTGAGTTCGGATGAGAGACCGAATTCGGATGGGACCGAAATCGGATGGATACTATAAATGGACAGGGTAGGGACCCAGTTCGGATGGTATAAAGTCTGAGAGACCGAATTCGGATGATCTGGATTCGGATGAACAGTGATGACTTCGGATGGACAATATGTGGTTCGGATGAGTTGATGGAACCGAATTTGGATGGTCCGAATTCGGGTGAACAGTGGACAGGCACTTAGAAAAATGTCCAGGTAAGGGACCGAATTCGGATGGTCCGAAATCGGGAGGTCCAAAATGGATATGGTCCGAAGAGAAAATTTAAAAATTTAAGCACAATCCAAGATGATAAAATGAGGATGCCTGATCTGAACTTCGGATGGTCCGAAGTTCGGATGGGACCGAATGGGGGTTCGAAATGGGCACAAATTGGTCTGAAATACACCTAAAGCTGGTCCGAATTGGACCGAAGTGAGGTCCGAACTAGGGTGATATATGGTCCGAATTGGGATCTTAAATGGTCCGAAATACAGCAGGTTTTAGCAGAGTTTCTAAGCAGAACAGTTCAGATGGCCATTTCAGCAGATTTAAAGCCTAAAAATGTTTCTAAGTGATTGGGTAACTATTTTAACCACTTTTGATGATTTAAAATAAATCAAAACACTTAAACAACAGTAAAGAACAAGCTAAGACCCACTAAAAACCCATATTTTTAACTTTTTCAAATATCCATTTCTTGATGATTTTAATGGAAATATGGAACAGAATGAGCTCGAAATCAGTATATGTTGATATTGTGATGATTATAATACTATAATAACACAATAAACACGGAAAAACAAAGGGTGAAATGGATCTAACTGAATGAAACAGTGAAGAACTCGAAGAACTTGAAGAAACCCAGCAGAATCCGAGAAGAAACAAGTTGAAATCCACCTTTTGGGCTCTGATACCAATTGTAAAATGCTATTCCCGTATATATTTCAACACCTTGATGATTCTTTCTCAAAACCCAAGAAGAAACAAACTCAATAATTAGGTTATGATGAAGAAGACAATGAGAATATTGAGAGCATATGAAAGTGGCGGCTGGAAATGTGTGTATTCAATATGTCAACCGTGTGATACAAAAAGTAACCTTAGAAGCTTTATAGCTTCATTTAATTAACTATGGGACATTGACACAATTGCCCCTTAGACTTTTACATTGAAATAAATAACAAGGAAATAAATACAAAGCTAAATGTTAAGTAAACAATTATTACAAAATAACTCCATATGATCGAAATTAAATGTCTAACAGTACCCATGATGAATATAAAGAGAAATTTAGGTACTTTAAAAAATTTCTAAGTATAAGGGAAATGCCTTGTGAATGGAGTTGGTCAGCATAATAGTTTGTAGGATTTCGTTATCAACAATTGTCATACGAGGCCCTCTTACACAAGGAAACCATGAACTAAATTTAATGCAACAGTAAAAGACAAAAGTCGATATAATTCATTTGTCTTGCATTGTAACCAAATAATCAGAAAAGTGAACATCAAATTCATGGATAGTAAGGTACCATGGCGTTACAGGCAAAACAGACTCATGAAAGCTTTATAAGAAACTCCAATAAACAATAGTGGTCCAAAATTTATCAACATGAAGGATACAAGTCAAACAAGAACAAAAAATATCAAATTAAAGCACAAAAGAAATAATCATGCAAGCAATTTTTTTAAAGCCAACACATAATTGGATTGCAAAAAAAAAAAAAAAGAAGTGTCATGCAGAGCATATTGATCGACTTCATAATGAAGAAGACAGAGACGTCATTAGGTACAAATCCAAACCAATTGAAAATGATGAATGATAAGAAATTATTAGTATTGGCCACCAAAAATTTTAAATGATTTTCACTGCAAAAAAAAAAAAAGCAGAAATATAACAATAACTGTGAAATTTTATATCCCAGCATTCATTTGGCTCCTTAACAAAGAAAGGAACTTAAATTTGATTGTGAAGACGTCTAGTATAGAAGCAAAAACCATAGAAATTTGGTGATCAATAGCACATATTCCAATGGGTTGATTAAAACTTTAAACATTAGCATACGAAGAAAGTACGTATGGAAGAATAACAAGTGAATGCACGCTAAAAATAATATTGTCATTCAAGTTGACAAACTGTTTTATTTTAATATTAAAGGGCCAAAGCACTTGACATGAATAGTAAAGTACCAAAAAAAGCACATGAAAGTAACTAATAGTAAGCTTCGAAACATTATAGGCATAACAAGCTCATGAAAGCCATTAATAAACTCCAATTAGAATGAATATTAGGGTGGTGCATCGGGAAAAAAACATGTACTATGATCAATCTATATGGCATTTCAACAAAAAAAAAAAAGCATTGAAGTGCATTAAGAAAAAAATGTTTTCAACTAAAATCCAATAGATTTAGTCCAACATCATTCAAGCCAAACAAATATATACAACACAAGAACCATGTATAAGAAAATGACATTAAGTATAAATATGTAAATGTAATTTCACCATATAATGTATCACATACCTCACTGTGATGGTAAGGTTCCATATAAATACTAATTAAAAAGACAAATTAGGCTTCTTCTTAACATGGTGACACGTGGTAGGCTGAGAACGCAACAATACAACATTAATTATAACTAAATGACCCAAACAAGAAGTAACAGATGTCATGGTTGTTACTTTGGCTGCATACATGGACCTATTAAAATGTATTCATGTGAGATAAAGGGAGAGGGAAGTGTATGTACGGATAAATCAACAATCTAACAACATGGATAACTCTTCGTTCTAACCTAGAATACCAATCACTCTGTTACTCTTGCATACGTTTAGTATCTCGAAGGAGTAAGTGAATGAATTACATGTAATACAAAGCCTTTGCAAATGGTTAATATTACATTGATTTGGGAGTGTTTTCGAAAAATCTGCTTGCCACAAATTTCACATTGTTTCGTATTTCTCCAAGTAGTTCACTTGGTAGAAAAAACAATCAAGTCACATCTCTGTTTGCACAAATTGAGGCTATGTATTGATTGTTTTTCAAACAAATTAGCTTGTTGGTTTTACCTTCAAGTAATTAATGCATATTTTCATGTGAACTGTAAGTGTAAAAGTGTAAAAAAAAACGTACATCCTTAGTTATTTCATCTGATAAGTCACATGGGGTACATACCTTCTGAGTACCTACATTAGAGATAGTTAATGAATATAATAATAAATTTAAAACAATGAAGCTGCATGTATAGTGAAAGTGCCTTCCGAATGTAGTTGGCCGAGATAATACTTCGTAGGCTTTTAGATATTGAAATTGTCACTGTCAGTGTCACATAACAATAATAAAAAAGTGTTCGATTATTGATATCATCTTTCCCTATTGCATTTGGAGTCAATTAATTTAAATTCATCATCAATTTTGAAGTTCAAATTTAGTTAATTTGACATATGCAATCAAAAATTGTTTGGTACAGATAGACAACATGAATACCATTAGAACCCAGAGTCATAAAATATACTTAATTAAGAACAACTCATACATGAATCTTCAAATTCTCTTAATGTGTCGAACCTATAACTTAATGTACCGGTCACACAAAATTTCATTCAGGCATTTTCCCAAACACTTGGCAGGCATATTAACAAATTCTATTTGAAATTGTATCATTATATCATGTTGATGTCGTAAACACATAACATAACCAAGTCACCCAAATGATTTCAATAAAAAAGCTAACAACTAAATACAAATTTTAGAGAGGCAACAGAGCTGAAGCAAAAAAAAAAAAGTAGTTGCCTAGAAATTGATGAGAATTCTGAGATCATGTTGAAGACCAATCTTTGTTCAATATGTAGAATGAAGAAGAACTGAATAGAAATGTTGAAGAGTTTAGTTAGTAATTTGCATTAAACAAACGAATAACAAAGATTTTGTCTCTTACCATGGGATTGACAACTGATTGTATGAATCATATAATATACAAGCTTACTTGGAAAATTTCCTCGACCGACGATTGAATTATGAATCTGAATACAACACGAGATTACCTGGAATATTGCCTGGATTCCAACCCAAATGAAGTTTCTCTTTAATTTACTTCTGTTTCTAATTCGTTAAGACACAAATAATCAAATCAAAGAAATTGAGGATGAGAAGTTTTATTAGAAGTGGGAACTATCAAGTGCACTATGAAGATCGAAAGCAGATACTGTTTACATATATGATAAATCGAAGCAGAAATTGAAGCTTGAAAACCGTTGATGCTTTGCCGAACTACACAATTGAATAATAGGATTCCAACCCTACGATTGTGAATTACAAAAAGTGTGTGTTGTAGAAGAAGCATTAGATAGGAAAGACGAACGCATGAAAGAAAAATCATTGTCGAACCGAGTAAATTGAATGCAATTCATTCACACACATACACTTGTTTAATTTCTGTTTCTATTGTTCAGTTCGTTCCTGGTGTTCATCTTTCTGTTTTCCAGACTCAAGCACACATACAGGACTTAAATGTAATTCTGTTTCATTCTTGTGGTGCTACTGCCGTTCCGTTTTCTATTTCCAACTTCAAACACATATACACACAACAACTCATATACTTAGTCTATATATGCTTCACTGCTGTTGTTGTTTTAATTCAACAAGGATACACACACACACACAAACACTCGGGTATAGTTTTTATTTTGCTGTTGAGGCTCTTATTACAGCTGATTTTTTTATACACACCGTAGACAAATGCTAAAGAATTAGAAAGAAGGATAAACATCCACTCCGTGTCTCAGGTTAGAGCTGAGTTACGGATCCTCAAAGACACACATGAACTTTCAGCACATTCTCACCCTCACTAAGCTTGTTTCTTTTTCTGTATTAATTCAATTAATAGGCTGTTGAGGCTGCTGATTATTCTTTTGTAGCTGACATAAACACACATGCTACATACTTATTTTTTATATATTTACATGTTAAGGGAAAGGGCTGCTCCTTTGTTGCCACTGCTCACACACTACTCAGATTGGTTTATATATTTACTGGTTTATTGTTGCTGCTACAGATTTATACTACTCACACATGTGTGCAACATAAGAACAGAAAGAAAGAACAATATCTAGTAAGAGACTCATCAGAGGCCTAAGTCTCGGACTCACTTTCACACACTTTCACTTCCTGTTCTACTTGTTATACAGCTGCAAAATTGAAAGGATTATGGGCGATATGAGAGATTAATTGAACGAAATCAACAATATAATGGATAGATGCCAAGGCCGAAGGCCATAGACCTTCTTGGCCAACAAGTCATGGACTACACATAACATAGAATATGGACCATTTCAATATTTTGTGTTTTTGAATTAGACTTCAAATTAAGTCACTATATTGCAAGAATCATCAATTAGACACTAAACATGAACATGCATAAACTTATTTTGAAGATTGAAACACATTTTCATGCTCAATCTAAAGATGAAGAACACATAGAATCTTATATTATTTCTTAAAAGTCGCAGGCTTCGCATAATCATAAAGAGCAATTCAATGTCAAAATTACCTTGAAATCTCATTATGATCTTGATATTTGAGGCTTCTTTGATGATTCTTAGCTTAAATACTTTGATTTTGGCTGAAAACCTTGACGAAGAACTGTGGTTCTAAGGGATAGAGAGAGTGTCTCAATTTCTTTGTTTTGTAAAAAATAAGAGTAGATACATGATTGTGGGGTTTTTTTAATCAAGTTTGGTCAATTGACATATTTGATCCTTTAACTTAGCTTTCTTTTATTTCATCTTAACTAACATCACAAATACATAGTTATCAATATAATTATAACATCTATATATATATATATAAAAGTTGAGTCCTATGTCATAAATAAGAGTATTAATTACTTATTTTTCTTAAAAGTGTTTTAATAGATAATATTATTTAAAGTGTGTTTGCAAACACTCTTTTAATTAATCTTTAATGGATTACTAATTAATTTATCTAACTTTATTTTTCCTTGAATAAATAATAGTAATATTTCTTCTTTTATAAAAAGTTGAGTCCTAGCTTTAACAAATGTTGGCAAGCAATATTTCTGTATAAGTTAATTATTTTTAAATCTCTAGATTTATTGTTAAAATTAAATCATTTTATAAAAACAATATTATTTTATTTTAATTTGGTAATTAAAATTTTTAGATTATATTTACATAAAATGATTATTCGTTTTTAAGTTGAATCCATGTGATAAATTTTTATACGATTAAGTTATTTTAAAAATAATTGTATCATAACTTTTATTCTTATGTTTTAGTTTATGAATTTATCCAATATTCTTAAATTTGGTGATATTGAATTTAAATATCAACTATCTTGATCCAATATACGATACCAAAATAAAAAAAACATATGTATTTGTTAATAAATTTAATAAATACTAAAAAATTAATTACACATAATATAAATAATTAAATTGTGTTAATTTAATAGATATATATACCGATTATTTCATGAAAATAAGCAATTCTTTTAACCAAAAAAAATATCTATATTTTAAGAAATATTACATAAATTCTTTTTTACATTTAAAATTTGATTTGCGTCCCATGTATAAATGTGGTGTTAATTTTTTAAATTTCATTTTAACTTTTCTTCTATTATATTTAAAACTTAACTCATTAAAATTTTTTTATTTTGATTGTTTAATTTCATTACCGTTTCATGACCCTTGATTATCTATAACTAATTGTTATTTAATCCATAAGTTACAAAGAAAATAAATGATTATAAAAGGTTATAAATAGTAGGGGTTGCAAATAATCTATTTGTCAACTTAAAAAATTCTCATTTTTTCCCCTAGATTTTCACCGGTTAGTTTTCTTTTTTGATTTATTCTTCTTTTATTTTCAAATATCAAGTTTGTTCTTCATCTCTAACACGCGTATGCTTATTCTATATTGTGAATTTGATTAATACAAGTTTTTGTTTTGTGATATTTTATATTTGATAGTGATAATGGATGGATATTATTGAAGTTACCATCCATGTAAATATGTTCTTGACAAATTGACTTTTGAGAGAAAAAAATTGTGTGTCATTCAATCCATACATTGATAATTCTTTTTATATTTGATGATATATTTATTTAAATTAATTTGACTTATATTTATTTTAATAATAAATTTTTTATGTTGATATAGGTGATTGATGTTCTCTATATTGACATGTCAAATATCAGATTCGTCGCTAAAAATAAAAAATGTCAACGTTATATTCACTACGTTACTAGACATTGTCATCCATCATTTCAACTATATAGTTTTAAACTATAATAATAAAAAAATTTATTAACAACTAAATTTTTGTTTCTCTATACTTGAATGCTTTTATGAATATTTTCTTGATAAATTTTTCAACAATAAAAATTTTACAAATTTATTCTAATATTTGTTTTTTATTGCAATTACATCTTTGAAGAATTTTCAAAAAATATTGATCTAGAAATGTCATTAAACACCATACAGTTTAATAAAAATTATAATGTATTTTAATTTAACTATCGTTACACATTTGATATTGTGATTACTAATATTATATTTTAATTTAATGAGAATATTTGTAACTATGTTTATACATTTTATAAGTCTTTTATAATCACTTAATATTAACCATACACTATATATTTTACTTGAAGTTTTTATACTTATTAAGTTAGTATATTTATTTTAATTGGTATATTTCATTTAGTGTAATATTATGTTTTGTTATTTGGTTGTGATTTCATTATGGTAAAAAGGAACAATATTAAGTACCTAACATTGTTTTTATATTGTAATTCGGCAAAAAAAAACATCTAATTAAATCATTGTTCAAAATATGAAATTTTTAATTATTTAAATACATTCTATTTCTAAGAACTTCACCATAAAAATTTTAGATTAAATTACCAATTTGGTTCTTATATTTTTCTAAAATTTCTCATTTGTATTTCATTAGTTCATCCCTCATTTATTTAACATGACTAATTATTACTAAATACAAATTTAATTCAAATTAAGATCATGTAAACGATGGTAAAAATATTTCGTTCACTTATAAATAATGTAAGTTTGAGATTAACTGATTTATTTTTATATAACTTAAATCAATTCAAAAATAATAATAATATTAATATTATTTCATTAGATTTATTATTGTTTTTAAAAATAAACATTTACATTTATTAATAATTTATTTGAGCACTTGAATGATAATTTAAATTTTTTAATTTATTATTAATATTATAAATTTATTAACTAAAGTGTTTAGGCAATTTTATTTATTATTTAGATTGGTTAAATGTTTTGGAATTATCACTTTGATAATTTGAGTGTTCAAATTTAAAGTATAGTTATTGTACTTAATAGATTTTAATTTTTTAAATAAATAATAGTAATAATCATTTAGTTAATTTTTGTTAAATATCTAACATAGAGAGTTCATATAATAAATAACAACAATGATCACTTATATTAAATTATAATTTGTTTATAAATAGTAGTTATAATGATTTATCTAAGTTATATTACTTTTTTAAAAATAGTACATATAATGATTTATGTAACTTTTTTAATTATCCAAAAAAAGCACCATAACAAAACAAATTAGGGTTATAAAAATACAATTGATTTTGATTTTCTTTAAAATGCAATTTTAATTTTCTTTTATAAATGATTGTTATAATAAGTTGTTTACTTCTATTTAAACATAACAAATATATAATTTACACTTAGTTTAACCTCTAATAGTATTAATTACTTGATTTTATTTTAATATTTTTATAAATAATAGTAGTTATCATTTAGTTCTTACGCGATCTAATTTAATTTTTCTAATAAATAGTAGAGGAAATTAATTCGTTAGTTTTTGTTTAATATCTAATTGTAACGAGTCAATCTAATAAATGATAGTAATGCTATTTATATTATTATATTAATATTTTAATAAATAAAATAATTTTATATTCTATATAACTTGAGTGTTAGCATATTAAACAACCAAATGATATATAACTTGATTTTCATTTTAATTTTTTTATACTAAAACAAAAAAACCATAATATTTTTGAGGTTTTAAGAGCATATAAAAAAATATGTCTATTTTCCATTTTTCTCATTTTTAAGAAGACGCATTGTATTTAATATTAGGCTTTAACTTTGCAACTATTCAAAAAATTTACGGTATTGTGCTTTTGTAATTGTTTTAAATAAATAACATTGAGTTATGGTTGTTTTTATTCCAATTGTCGGGAGACAATATTTTTTTAACATAATTTTAGTTACAAGTGATTGAATTTTGTACCGTAGTTATAAAAATGTGTATTTTCAAAACTATAAAATTGTTATTTCTAAAAAGTTATACCTAAGTACTATATGTTGTACAATCTAAAGTTTATAAAAGTATTTTCAAAAGTATAAAATTATAAAAGTTATACCTAAGTGATTAAATTTTTTACCGTAATTATAAGAGTGTGTATTTTCAAAAGTATAAAATTGTTATTTCTAAAAAGTTATACCTAAGTACTATATGTTGTACAATCTAAAGTTTATAAAATGACTCAAACAATATAAAATTTTAATAATTATATAATATTTGAAACCAAAAAAAAATAATAATAATAACAATCCGGTGCATCGCACGGGTCATTTTGACTAGTATGACTTAATAGTTGTTCTTATTAACTTTAATAAAAGTTACATGGCTAATAATGTAATTAAAATTATATTACTGAACAAATACAGAATAATTAAAGACAAGTTGTTACAAAATTACCTGCAAACAATTAACAAAAACAAGTTTGGAACAACTTTTAATAAAAAAAATTAATTAAACAAAAACGGTTACAGTTTAAATCACAAAAAATGACGAAGAACACAAAAATCAACAAAAACGTAAAATTGATCGATCAAATGTTAGAGTTATGAAACAAATCATATACCAATCAACTCTAAATCAAAAATCAAACTCAATATGTTATCATGCATCAAAATGTATCTGGTGTTCATCATCTAAAACTCAAAATTCGAATTAAACACACAGTAAAAACACCAAGAACACACGCAGTAATGACTTTCTGAAAATGATTGATTTCTCACTCAAATCATGGAATTAAAATCTGAAATTTCAAGTCAATAAACATGTATGTTATACGCACAACATAGCCACAAATCAGACCAATTGGATAAATAGATAATTTTCAGTGAATTTTCAAAGGTTCAATTATGTTTCGGTTAGAAAAACGAACTCAGCAAATTCAAAATCAAATTACTCTCAACGTATTTGAATTAGGCTTTGAAAATTTCAGGAATTGTTTGTTATATTAATCCTTAGACATTAAAAAACTCAGAACCTAATTCCAATCCAATCAAAAATTCCAAAAATCGATCTCAAGAACGTAAAAAACGAATTTCAGAAATTAAAAATTCGATTACTCCCTGATAGTGTCGAATTAGGATTTGAAATTTTTACTGGATCTTCATCTCATTGATCTTCAAAATATATCAAAAATTCAGCTCAATCCCTTAACTTACGAATTTTCTAAAAATTCCAGAAGTTCACAGCTCAAAATTTTGACTTTTTCGGTTGAACTTTTTTTGATTTCTTGCATGATTTTGGACATTGATTCACCCATTAAGCTCTTATACCAATTGATATAATAGATCTAGGTGAATCATAATATTGAACACACAATCTCCTTTTTATCAAAAGATTAACTTTGCTCTCAACATGAAATACAATGAAAAAATGACAAAGTCTATAAACAAATTCCTTAAAATTTGTTTATATACTCTTAAACTAAACTTCCTAGAACTAACACATCTAGTCCCAATACTTACAATAATAATTACTTTCATCTCTATATATTTGTTCCTAACATTACCTCAAAGTGATAAACCTTTGGAAATGAACTTGGTGGAATATTCGCAAGTTAGCACCACCATTCCGTCATAATTTTTTCCAAAGATTTCTTACTCTTGAATCTTCACGGAACATTGATTTCAAGAATATGATGTTGGTGATATTTAAAGAGAAGAAAACATCATCATTTTTTTATTTGAAAATTGAAAAGGAGATGTGTTTTGATTATAATATTAAATAGAAAGAATGGTATGGGAGCAAGGTGAGGGAGAAAAAGTCTAGGCATGTTTTTTTTCTTTTTCTTTTTTTTTTTTGGCCAACATCAATTTTCTTAAAACCGGTTAATTCGTAAACTGTCAGTATTTTCGTACGATACTCCGAAAATGAAATATTTCGATATTATAGTCGATCATCATGATTTTTCCTTCTGTATTTAAATATAATAATGAATGCTCATAGTTCAATTTTTATAAAACTTATGTATTTTAGGAATGAATTATAATGTTGAAATTAGAATTTTATAGAAATTTACAGATGTTACAGTCTCTATCCCATTGGATTGTTCTTGTCCTCGAGATCATGAGGCTTCAAACTTGGACTGCATTTCAGTTTTAGACTCCCAAGTATGATTGGATCCACGGTGGGATTCGCCACTTAACCAACACCATCTCAATTGCTCTATTGCGTAACTTGCTGAATTTGGAATGATGTATCTTCTCGAGCTCCTCAAAATAGCGAAGTTTTTCGTTTATCTGTACATCTAAAGTAGGCATCGTCTCTTCTCCATGCTTTAGGCATTTGCGCAAATAGCTCACATGGAATACATCGTGTACTCTTACTAACTCAGGTGGCAAGTCAAGTCTATAGGCTAACACACCAATTCGGTCGATAATCTTGTAAGGTCCAACAAATCGAGGACTAAGCTTGCCTTGCTTCCCACACCATATTACGCCTTTTCATGGTGACACTTTAAGCATAACCATACTGCCCACCTCAAGCTCAATAGGTCGGTGCTCCTTGTCTGCATATTTCTTTTGTCTATCTTGGGCCACCGTCATATTCTTTCTAATGATCTGGATCTTATCATGAGTAATCTGTAATAGCTTTAGACCACCAATTGTTCGTTCACCAAACCTCACGCCAACACATAGGAGTACAAAACCGGCTACCATATAAGGCTTCAAACGGTGCCATGCCGATAGAGAGTGATACGAGTTGTTATAGGAAAACTCAATCAACGGTAAGTGTGTCTCCCAGTTACCACCAATCTCAATAATACATGCACATGACATATCTTCGAGCATCTGAATCATTCTCTCACTCTGGCCATCGGTCTGTGGGTGAAATGGTTACTAAGGGTTACATGCCTACCTAATTGTCTTTGAAAACTCTATCAGAATCGAGAAATGAATTGAGAGTCTCGATCAGATACAATCTTTCTGGGAACTCCATGCATAGCAATAATCTCATCAATGAAAATCTATGCCCACCGATCCATAGACTAGTTTTCCCTAATGGAATTGAAGTGTGCACTCTTTGTGATTTGGTCAACTACAACCCAGAAAGAACCATGCTATTGCAGAGTCTTCAGTAGTTTAGTAAAAAAAAATCCATAGAAATCGCCTCCCATTTCCATTAAGGTATATCCAATGGGTGCAAATCGTCATATGGTTTATGTTGCTCTGCTTTAACTTACAAATAAACTGTTTAATTTTGAACATAATTGTCGACTTCCCTTTTCATTCACGCCCACCGGAAATCCTCATATAAGTCCTCATACATCTTTGTAGTACCTAGATGAACTGAAAGTCAGGGATTGTGGCCCTCAGATAAGACAATACCATGAATACCCCCTCATTTAGGTAACCAAATACAATTATAAAATGACATAACACCTCGACTATAAGGAGAAAGGCGCTCGACATAACCAGTCATGCGCTCAGACTCAATGTGCTCATCGATGAAAGCCTCATTCTAGAACCGAATAAGTTCGACAACCATAGCGGTCTTAGTGGGATCTTAGGCTGTGGCACAACATAGAATGCCAGTGTAGGACTTGCGACTTATAGCATCGGCCACCACTTTTTCTTTACTCGGATGGTATAGTATCTCACAATCATAGTCTTTGATCATTATTTTCATGGCCCGTTATTGACGCATGTTCAACTCTTTTGATCAAAGATATACTTAAGACTTTTGTGGTCGGTAAATAACTGGCATCGGGTGCCATACAGATATTTACACCATAGTTTCAAGGCAAAAACAACCGCTGCTAACTCCAAGTCATGAGTACGATAATTCTTTTCATAGTCTTTAAGTTGGCAGGATGCATAAGCAATGACTTTACCCTGTCGTATCAAAATACATCCGAGACTGTGTGGTGATGTATCGACTATAAACCACAAAATCTTCATTACCCTCTGGTAAAGAAAGAATAGGAGCTTCACTCAAATGTTTCTTTAAAGCCTGAAATTGTACTTCCTGCGGCTCACCCCAATAGAACTTAACACTTTTCTAAGTCATGGCGGTCAAAGGAACTGCGATATTAGAAAAATTACGGATAAATTTAACAATAATAGCTAGCAAGACCAAGAAAACTATGGACCTTAGAGGCCTTACGAGGCTACATCCAATTTTGGGTGGCCTCAAATTTAGATTGATCAATAGAAATTCCCTTACCACAAATTATGTGGCCAAGGAACTGTACTAATATGATTAATTTCATAATGGAACAAGATGTTAGATTCATAAGAATTTTACTTAAGGATAGTAATGAACTAATTTAAAAATTCACATTTTGAAAACTTGGCATATAGTTGCTCCTTTCGCAGCAACTCTAGCAACTGTCTCAAGTGCAAGACATGGTCAGATTCAGATTTTGAGTACACAAGGATATCATCGATAAAGACTATCACTGACTTATCAATCATCGGATGACAGACTCAATTCATTGGATCAATAAATGATGTTGGAGCATTGGTTAAACCAAATGGAATAACCAGGAACTCATAATGTCCATACCTGGTACGGAAGCGGTCTTTGGGGTATCAGCTTCATGAATCTTCAACAAATGATAGCGAGGCCTCAAATCAATATTTGATAAGTATGACGCACCTTGCAACTGATCAAAAATACGAGGCAACAAATATTTATTTTTTATGGTAGCCTTATGTAACTCTCGGTAATCAACGCGCATTCGAAAGGTACGATATTTCCTTTTGACAAATACAACCGAAGCACCCCACGACGATGTGCTAGGTCGAATGAATCCTCGATCAAGAAGTTCATGCAACTGAGACATCATCTCTTTCATCTCTACAGGTGCCAACCGGTATGGTCCACGAGCGATCAGGCTGCTCCCGGCACCTAGTCAATACGGAACTCTAGGAAATTCCGATCAGGGCAGCTCCCGGAACCAAGGTGGCATGCTTGTAAACTCATCGGAAAAAACAAGGAAATTCCAGAACAATAGGAATATCAGAAACAGACTTCTTTATTTTGGTAGAAATAATAGCATAAGCAAGAAAAGACTCACAAACTTTGGAGATATGTCTAGGTCCTTGATCATGGAAATTAGACCCATGTATCTAATTCGACGCTCACCGTAAATATAAATATCATTTTCGTGTTCAATAGATTCATATCATACACTTCGAACAGAGAATATTGGCATTATTTTCTACTAGCCAATCCTTGCCCATGATCACATCGAATCCACCGATAACCATCGGAATAAAGTCAATAGGCTTCACGTTCTGTGAGATTCAAAACACAATTCTTATAGACTTCGGTCGCAAGAACAACAGAACCATTAGTGGTCCCCACAGATACATGCATAAATAAAGTACTAAGTGTAACATTTAGATGTCGAGCAAACACATACGATACAATTGAACGATTCGCACCTGAATCAAATAATATACGAGCTGGTAAAGAGTTAAGGACGAAGATACCGGTAACAACATCAGGCGTCTCACGTGCCTCATCAGCAGAGATCTGGAATGCTCAAGCCTTAACCCTCAGGGACTCATTATTCTTTGGTGTAGGAGTGGTCGTGGATGGCCTCTGAACGGTAGCACTGCTTCCACCCATACTCTGTGTCTGGGGGGGGGGGGGGGGCAATCCATAGCATTGTGCCCCAAGGCTCCACACTCAAAACATGCTCCTGACTTTTTCAAATAATTAGACTTACTGTATCCAACTATCCCACAATACTTGCATGAAATCTGAGAGCTCAAACACTGTCCATGGTGCCTTTTCCCACAACTCTAAAACTCCTAGGTCATTGAGAATATGACCTTTGCTACTGCTACTGAGATCTAGGATGAGAAAATGAAGATCCAAAATGTCTAGCCGGACCCTGAACAGAACGGGAAGCACTCTTTTGGAATGACTTCATAGAAGCTGAAACCCTAACTGTGACCCTGAAAACCTAAATGATTGGGAGGGGTTCTACTGCGGCTGATCCTCAATACGTGCCTTCTTGGCTAACGGCGGTGGCATCAAAGCTGATGTTGGTCTCAGTGACTATCTCTCTAGTCTGAGCACACAGTGCTGCTTCCTTTAATGTAAGAAATTTAAGTAGACTCACAAACTCATGGAACACCTTTTGGAGTCTGTCCACAAACCGGTCTACTCTTTGTGTCTCCTCAGTGATGTACCTCTTAGGAAACTTGGACTTTTCTGTGAATAAAGCGTCATACTGGGAGACTGTCATCTCTCCCTGCTCTAGAATAAGAATTCTCGCTCAATCTGGTTAACAAAATCTACTAGACAATATTGCTCCTGAAAACCTCATAGTGAACTGTGCCCAAGTCATCATCCTGATCAAATCAGTGCCAGCTGCACCTTATACATTTTTCCACCATGTACCTGCTTGTATAACTAACAATCCAGCGGCATACTCGACCTGGTCGAGCTTAGTTGTGTGTCTCAAACGCAAGCTCCCTTGACCTGCTCGATCCACTCAAGATCCTTAACTGGCTCTGGGCTGCCCTCAAACTCTATAGCCCCGCATCCCTTAAAGTACTTGAATGTAGCATGCTCCATACGTCTAGATCGAGGCTCCATCACACCTCGTTCACCACTAATGAGATTCTGGAATCCATTATCTCTGCATTAGACCCGGAAGCGGCAATCAAATCTCTGATCTCCTGAAAACCACGTTGTATCTCCATGCTAGTTTCATCCATCATGTGTCATACATATTGGGTCACCCGCTTCATGATTCTTGTTTCTGGGAATGTTATCTGGTCGGCCTCATCCTCAAATTCAGTCTCATGGTCTAAGTAGGTATTCTCGATGTCCTTGGATTCCACTAATACCTGATCATTGATATCTGCATTCCTATAGTTCCGACTCTGACTATCTTCTTCAACCATGATTCTGAAATTTAAGAGTTTAGGTAGTAGCTCAAAGGAATATTGTTGGAATGTTATGGATGAAAATGACGATTCATTGATAGATAAAGATTTAAGATAACATTGAAGATTGCGGATCACATATACATATATACATACACCTACACATCCTAAAGTCCATATAGCGTCTTATCCCGTATATATCATTAAGTAGGATAATAGTGATCAGGTAGTTTCTAGGTTTAAGACTAAGCACCTAAAGGTCGCTTAATTCACTTAAACCATTGCTCTGATACCATATTGAAACACCTGTCCTAATCTATTTAGGACTAATACAGGATCTGTAGAGTTATTACCTCCAAAAAGACGGGATAATTTAAAACTTTTCATCGATAGTCATTAAGCATTCATTCAAAGTCAAATATCAAGTCAAGCGGAATACAACATAAGTTAATTTACTAGTACATTACGGTTCTACCCGACCCAAAACCTCATAAGGTGACACTGGTGGAAATAAGTCTTCTACAAAAATCCGCGTCTTTAGGTATCCTTCCAGCTATTCATAATCAATAGGCCATTGGGCGTTTACCTTTGCTTCCACCTGAAAAATAATTCCCCAAACAGGGTAAATCCACGGCCTAACGAGTAACAATGTGAAAGCATAAAGTGCATATGTATGGAAAATGAAACTATAAATAAACGAATGGGAGACGGCACTCCCGCGAGTATTAAACAGGGGGTGACACCCCAACTTGTATGGATTCTTAGGAGTATAGCACTCCTAGGCAGTTTTTCAAGGAGACGACATCCCTATGATATTTGTTTTGCCACACGAATTATTATATACCATATCACGCATGTTTGTGGAAAGGGATGACACCCACGAATAAACATAGAAACGAATCATATGAATCATATAAGGTTTCTTGTAAACTTGTAATATGAGCATGAGATTATCAAGAGATTCTAATGATGACAATTAATAACGATACACACAATTATGAATTCACAACATTTTTACTCACAATGCTTGTACAATTCAGAAGTCTCAAAGTAGCTAAGACCAACTTGTTCAGTACGACAATCACCACGATAGCCAACTATATTCCTTATATCAAAAATCGTTATTCAAACGTCACTCTCCTATTTTATTCGTAAACGATTTCTCTTAATCACCTATAATTCTACTTATTCCCTCTCGATTCTAAATGTTCTGGTTCTAATAAATCCATAGTTTACCTCGACACATATATTATAATACGATTAAAAAGATCTTCTAAAATCTTGTTCAATATTAAAATCACACACACACACACAGATATATATATACATCATGCCATGTATATATGACACATATATAGATATGTGCATAATATACATACATTTGTAATACATATATATATATATATATATATATATATATATATATATATATATATATATATATATATATATATATATACACACACACACATATATATATATATACACATAAATATATCTTATATACTTCTATTATAAAGCAGTCCTATCAGGTTACACACATCTGTTTGGAAATTTAGTGAAGACCAGCACAAATCGGTACCAATTATATCAAAAGCCCTTACAATTACAGTTATCACCGCTTCATAGCCTCCGACGCTTCATCCCTCTTTACTCTTCCCATATGCTTACCATTCCCATGGCCTTCGTTCCACCATTTCATCAGAGAAATCAAAGTTTCATCACAAATCCCCACCGGAGTTACTTGTAAGGTACTTCATCACCATTTTTTCTTCTCATATGCTTACGATTCTCAAAGCGTTTGTTCCACAATTTCATCAGCACATCAGGGTTTCCTTGCAAATCACGAATGAAATTATTCCCATTCGTATCAATTTTAATTATAACCTTTCTTCTCTTAATTTTACTGGTTTTCTACTCGATTCTTATCTCAATTTTAATGAATTTGTATTTCCCTAGCATTCTGTACAAACCAAATACCTATTGCTTTTGCTTGCTAAAACAGATGCCTTGTTCCGTCATCAATTATGAACACCAGGTGTTAGATGAAATGTTTGAACAAAATCAGATTTCATGGCTAATGATTTTCGGTTATTGTCTTAGTATTAATGATTTTTTACTGAAAGATTCTTGTAAAAATTATAATGAATTTCCCTTCCTCTGCCGGTAAATATGGGTTGCTTTTGCTTGCTGTTCCTTTGCCACTTTTAGCTGATCCTGGTTAGAACAATCTTCATGCTTAATAGACTTGTAAAGTAGATAGCTTTATTTTCAAAACTAGTCCAAAGGGCTGGAGTTTTGACTTGTATCAAAGTACAGACCAATAGTAAAAATGTGGCGTTTAGATTGAAACTTTTACCCATTGAAACAGGTGCCTTGTTCCCTCATCAATTATGAACACTAGTTCGATGAAATGCTTGAACAAAATCATAATTCATTTTTGATGATTTACACTAATTGTCTCAGTATTAATGATTTTCTGTTCGATTCTTGTATCAATTTTAATGAATTTCCCTTCCTCTGCCGGCACATTTGTTTCTTTTTCTTGCATTCGACTAAATTTTTAAAATTTTATGTTTACATTACCTTCAATATAACTCTTATGGTTGTATAGGATTGGCTTCCTGCCACTACAATTCACGGGCTAATGGTGACCATGCAATTTCTAAGACTTTTTATTCCTTTTTTTTTCTTTTTGCATTTTCACTCTTTGATTGTCATAATATAGTCTACCAGTTTTTCTAAATTAACTTGCTTGTGTTTTTTAAGCTATAATACAAAAGGGAAATAACATTGATATTGTCTAGAAAATGGCATCGCACCATTCTTTGTACTAATGATGTAACAGCAAGGGGGCTAAAATGTTTTTGTCGTTTTTTAATGTTATTGACTTTGATTTGAATTTTAAGATAGAGACTTATGTCCAGATTTAGCATTGGAGCACATGACATCATTATGTTGTTATATCTTAAATAATATGAAGTTGAAAATTTGATAGATTTGATGTCACAACAACATACACTTCCAACTCCAATTTTCATATTTAGGTTTTCACTTTCGAATTACGTTCAATTCATTGTTAATTCGAGATGTCACCTATGTTTTCAGTTTCAACAGTTGAAAGAATACATCACCATGCCAATGTGAAACATGTCCTTTTAACCTGCTTCTTATGTGTTGCTTGCATTACTATTTCTCGTGTTTTTAATGTAACTGACTCTGATTTGAATTGCGGAATTCATAATTATGTCCATATTTAGCATTGGAGCACATGACATGATAATGTTGTCATATTGGTTATTATATCTTAAATAATATGAACTTGCAAGTTTGATAAATTTAAAGTCACAACAAGACACACTTCTAACTCCAAATTTCATATTTAAGTTTTCATTTTCGAATTACATTCAATTTATTGTTAATTGGATATGTCACCTAACACACATTTTCACATTCAGTTGGATGGTTTTTTTCTCGATAAGTCGATCAACAGTTTGATATATTGCAAACCTATGAATTTTAGACCACCATGGACCCTTTTTCATCTGTTAATCGACATTATAGAGATACCAAACCTAGACGAGGAGCATGAGGTAACCCTTTTCTAATCTTTTTCAACCACATCACAGTTTCAACTTTCAAAGGTTGAAAGAATACATCACCATGCCAATGTGAAACGGGTCCTTTCAACGTGTTTCTTATGTGCTGCTTGCATTACTATTTCTCATGTTTTTAATGTAACTGACTGTGATTTGAATTGCAGAATTGATAATTATGTCCCTATTTAGCATTGGAGCACATGATATCATTATATTGTCATATTGGTTATTATATCTTAAATAATGTGAAGTTGCAAATTTGATAAATTTAAAGTAATAAAAAGTGACACTTCCAACTCCAGCTTCCATATTTAAGTTTTCACTTTCGAATTACGTTCAATTTATTGTAAATTACACATGTCACCTAACACACATTTACACATTCAGTCGTATGGTTTTTTCCTCAATAAGTCGATCCACAGTTTGATATATTGCAAACCTATTAATTTCAGCCTACCGTGGACTCTTTTTCATCTGTTAAGGAACTCGACGTTATATAGATACCAAACTCAGACGAGGAGCATGAGGTATCTTCTTCTAATCTTTTCCAGCCACATCACAGTTTCAACACTTGAAAGAAAACGTCAGACCATGCCAACATCAAACGTGTCCTTTCAACCTGCTTCTTATGTGCTTCTTGGATTACTATTTTGGTTCTCAAAACCATTGTAGTAATGCTTCTGAGTTGTCATGTCATCTTCAAACAATAGTATAGTTGATTTATTTAGATTACTTAACCTTTGCTACCTCTGCTATCTATAATTTCAACTGTTGGGAAATATTCTAAGTATGTCATGCTGTTAGTTAGAAATCTCAAACTGTCAGTAGTAATTCTATGTAATTTTAAAGTTCAAGCTGCTAGTTCAACTAGTTCAAGCTGTTAGTTCAAAAGTTCAAGCTGCCAGAATTCAGAGTTCAAGCTGCTCAACAGATTAATAACAGAAAGTGCTAAAATTTAGGAAGTGGTATATATTTCAAGATTTGAATACCTTCCAAGCATATCTACTACCAGAGAAATCATAGTTCGTCAAGGAAACAAATCAGAAGGCTATATATATAGATAGACTAGGTCTTTCTATTGTAAGTCTGTACGTGCAAGTTCTGTAATTGTGTGTTTCATTGTAACTGCTTTATGATAAAGTTTCTCAAGCGTCTAAGGTTGTAAAACCCTAAGAACCAATAGTGTTCTTCGTCTAATCAAACAGATTAGAGGTGATTTTAATCAGTGATTTTGGCAATATAAAGGATTTGATTTTTATTATATTTATCTGTTATTTTATTCTGATAGTTTTCTTAAAACAATTAAGTGTTACTCCGCAAACTTCTTAATTAGAATTTGATTCAAAAACAAGGTTGTTGGTTTACACTCTGATTTATTAAAACCAGTAAATCTTAGGTGATTTTGATCTTGACAAGTGGTATCAGAGCCAGGTTTTGTTTGTTATTCTTTGTTTTCAAGGTCAGAAACTTTCTTTGTTTTAAAAATTTATTTTTCTGCAATGGAGTTTGAAAATAGCAGTAGTGGATCTGGGCAAGGACTCAAAGTGCCTATGCTCAAACCCACTGAGTTCGAGATGTGGAAACTCAGGATTAAATAGCATAATCAATTTATTGATTATTCCCTGTGGGAAGCTGTTGAAAATCCTCCTGTAGTTGATCCTGAACTAGATGCTGAGGGCAAACCCAAAAGAACACCTCCAAAAACTGAGATTGAAAGAAAGGCTAGAATGAATGAAGTGAAAGCTCTTACCTTTTTACAAATAGACATTCCTAATGCTTATCAGCATCAGTTTAAAAAGTTCTATGCTGCTCATTCTCTTTAGATTGCTTTAGAGAAAAGATTTGCTGGCAATGCTAACACTAAAAGGAATCAAAAGGATCTTTTAAAACAGTAGTATGAAAACTTTTCTGGTGGCAAGAATGAAAACCTTACTCAGATCTTTGATAGGTTTAATAAGCTAATAGGTGAATTGGAAAGTGCTAAAGTCAGCCTGGATCAAGATGAAGAAAACAGAATTCCTCAGATTTCTTGGTGAAGAATGGACAGTCTATGCTGCCCAATGGAGAACCAAAGACACTCTAGATGAAATAGAGTTGGATGACCTTTACAAAAGTCTGAGTGTGTCTGAATCTGAAATTAAAAATAAAAAGAAATCCTTTTCTTACAATCACAACACTGCTCTGTTGTCATCAACATTAACTGATAAATCAAACTGTTGTGATTCTTTATCAGTTACTGATGGTAACTCTTCATAAGTTCATTATGAAGCATTTGTTGCAAGTGATGGACTTTTTGCTCTTAATGCTGAAGATCTGGAACAAATTCATCCAGATGATTTAGAAGAGATGGACTTAAAGTGGCAACATGCTATGTTGACTATGAGGGCCAAAAGATTTCTGAAAAGGACTAGCAGACCAAACTTTCAAGGCAGAACAGAAGGCAAGCCAGCATTTGATAAATCAAAGGTTGAGTGCTTTAAATGCCACAAGCTTGGCCACTTTGCTAGAGAGTGCAGATCCCAAGGTCAGCAGCCACCAAGACCCCAAAAAAAAAATCAAACTTCATCCTCACAAGCTCTTGTCTCTCAAGAAGACAATGTGTTTGACTGGAGTTACCAGACAGAAGAGGAGTTTCAAAATCAAGCTCTTATGGCAGAAACATCCACTGTCACTTCCACTAAACTACCATTTGAGGTAAATGCTAAACTCTGCTATCAAACATGCAAAAATATGGTTAAAAAGTACAGAGATCATAATGAGAGCATGTGCAAAACTCTAGCTAAGATGGAAGAGAGGAGATATGAGTATATGCAGGCTATAGAAGATCTTGAAAAATAGATCAATGACTATAAGGATAATGAGATTCAGATGGGACATGATAGAACATATCATGAGTGGGAGAAAAAGTAACTGAATGAGAAAATAGAGACCCTAAATAAGAAACTAGATGAGGCTGAACAGAAGGTGTTAGAAGCTAACAAGAAAGTAGATTCTATAAATATAGATTTAGGTAGCTTCAAACTGGCAAATCAAAAGCTAAAACACCTAATGGAGGTCCAATTCAAAGATAGGGTAAAATCTCAACTCAATCCTGAGGAAGGTATAGGATATAAAGCTACTCCACCCCCATACAACAACAAATACATTCATCCTATGAGTGAAGTTGCTGATAGGCTTGTAAACGAACCATTAGATGAGAATATGAAATCTATAGATCCTATCCTTGAGGACGAGCCTGAATCTAAAGAAGAATTGATTCCAAATGGAGGCTATGAGTGTAAAGAAGTTGAGAAAAACTCCAAAACAATGAGTGAACCTATAGGACCTCCTACTTCCAGTTTCATCAAAACTCACAATGTGAAAGGAAAAGAGAAGATGAGTGTATGCCATAATGCTGCACATGTTTCTGTACCTTCTAACTGTAACATTGCATCTCCTTCAAAAGCTAATAAAAAGGGTAAGACTGTTCCAATATGCACATGCCAAAAGCATGGTGTTCAAAAGTTTCCCACACAGCAGCAAGTGATGGGAAATCAAAGGAACAAGAACCAGTTATGGTCTCACAAAACTGTTTCTCCAATCAAAACAGTCAAAAGATGTTTCCATTGTGGCAGGAAAAACAGGCATTGTTTATATAAACCATCTGTTACAAAACAGACTGTGGTTTAGAAACAGCCGATTGTTCAATACTCAAAAATTTCAAAGGCCAAAACACCTGTCACACTAGTTCCAAAGAAGACAGTTGATCACAGGTACTTAGAAGTCAACAAAAGACAGCCTACACACCAACAACAAGTTTTAGCAAAATCCAAAGATAACATTAAAAAGGTATGGTGTGTTAAAGGCAAAAACACTGTCAGGATCTGAACTTAATTAATCAAGACTAACTGATTTGAATTTATCAGAGTATAAATCAATAATCTTGCTTTGAATCAAAGTTTAATTAAGAAGTTTGCGGAATAACACTTAATTATTTTAACAAAAGCTTTTAGAATCAATAGCAAATAAACAAAAGTAATAACCAAAATTGCTTGTATTGCTGACTTCAATGATTACAATCACCTCTAATCTGTTTGATTAGACGAAGAACACAAACTGTTCTTAGGGTTTTACAACCTTAGAGGCTTAAGAAAACTCAAACAAAAAGCAATTACAATCTTGAATACGCAGAAAACTCTCATACAATAGAAAGACCTATTCTATGTATTTATATTGCTTCTTGATTTGTTTCCTTGAAGGACTATGACTTCTCTGATAGTAGATATGATGGAATCTTTATGTAAATATCTTTTCCTGAATATCAACACTTTCTGTTTGTAAATCCGTTGAGCAGCTTGAATCACTTGACAGCTTGAACAGAGCAGCTTGAGTTGATTTACTCTGGCAGCTTGAACTTTTACACTAACAGCTCGAGATTCTTCAACTAACAGCATGAATTTTGTATTTACATAGAAATTCTACTAACAGTTTGAGAAGTCTAACTAACAGCTTGAACTAGTTAGAATATTTCCCAACAATCTCCTCCTAACTTAAATTCTTTATACAAGACTTTTAAGTTCTATACAAATAAGGAAATAAACAAGTAAACTGTTATTTACAAACCAAGGCTTTCAAAAACTTACAACTGTGCAAGCTTCTGATTTACAGCCTTCAAAAACTCTTTCTTCATATCTTCTCTATCACAAGATATCTTAACAGATCTCATCTGGAGTAACATAGCTTTTGGTAGCTCATAGAATTCAAAGTTGAAGAACACACCAGATCCATCTGTAAATTTTATACTGTAAGTCTTTGATTTGACAAACAGATCAACTTGCTTGATCTTCATTCCCTTTGCATTGGCATCCTCTATATCTTCCCTTATAGACTCAGGATCAACAATGCTCTTTAGATCTTTGATAGCTTGCTTGACTTGTGGTAGAGCCGATCTTACTTGTGTTACAGACCCAACATTGTGCATTGTTGTGAGCTCATCTCTGATCATCCTTTGAGCCATATGCATGATGCTGTTATACTCTTCTTCTGGACCAGATTCCCTTCTCACTACAAACTGAAATCTTAAGTCAATGTTGTCCATCGACTTAGCATACCAATAATTAATAGGAGGCTTTGTAAAGTTATGCTGGTCTATCAATTTCTCTATTTCCATCACCTTTTGCAGTTGATGCTCAAACAACACCTTTTTAACTTGATCCAGCTTTGCTTGTGACATTGACTCTGATTCAGGAATAGAAGCAGCAGCTTGATCAGAAGGAGCAGGGGCACTGTCAGTAGTTTGAACATCACTTGTACCAGTTTGAACTGGTTCTTTGGATCTTTGGACTTCTTGGGAGACTTTGGCTTTCTTTCTTTTGTCCATCTCTTTATCATGGATATCTTGCAGCCTATCTGTGCTCATGGACTGAGCCATTTTCTTTGGGATACCAGCTGCAAAGGCAAAATTAATTAGAAATCTTCTGTGCTCAGCCTTAGAATGCCCTGTTGGCATCTTCCTCTTCTTTTCCCCTTGCTTGACCACAAACCCTCTCAGGTAATCACCTAAGGTTTCATCATCTTCCATTGGGGACTGGGTTTGCTGGTCTAACTCTTGATCTTGTTCTTCTGCTAATTTTCTGGCAATCTCAGCATCAAAGGCAATCTGGGCTTCTCTGGAAGAAAATTTGTGCTTTGGAGACTCAATAAGAATACCCTTGCCTTATCTTTTGTAGCAGAAGATGTTGCTTGGACTGAACTGCTAGGAGCCTGAGTTGTTTCTCTTATAACAACTCCAGTTGGTCTTGAAGAAGCAGCTTGAGTTTCTAGGCTAACAGCTTAAGAAGCTGTTGGGACTGTTAGCCTAGATGGTGGAACTGTTGGGGCTGCTTGGACTGATTCTGTTGGAGCTGCTTGGACTGCTTTAGGAAACTCCTGATTCTCCCCCTTTTTGGAAGCATTGGTTCGCTCTAATTGCATGATCTTATTTCCACAGAGGGTAAACCCTTTATGGAGATAATCCATTCTCTGATTTTGAGCCGCTTCTGCCTCCTTGAGTGCAATGATTTGTGCTCCCTGTGCAGCAATGATGGATTTTGGTATTCCAACATAGCTATAACAGGTTTCAGCTTAGGATCCGTTAATAACATAAGTTGCAGACTAGCCTCAAGATCAGCAAACATATGTGGTGCTTGTGATCTATCACTGGCATGAATACCAGAAGTAGAAACCTCTGGGCCCCTCTGTTCTTGGTTCTGGGGACTTCCAGCTGGTGTTTAAACACTTGCTATTTCCATGGGTGTGGTCTTAATGATGTTGGCACTGTCCTGTGCCTCTTGTGCAGAAACAACAGTAGTGTCAGCCACAGAACCCATATGGACTATCTCTGGTGAGATGTCCACCTCCTGAGTGAGGATGGGAGTGTCCTCAATTGGTTCCCTTTGGATATTCTGTGCAGAAGTGTCCTCCTGCACAGGGTTATTTGGCTCTTGTCTGAGGGCTGAGGAGGAAGGAGCTCCTGGACCTCTTTTTCTTTTATATAGATATTTAAGTGGGGATATTGGCTGATCAATAGGAGCAGAAGGCATTTGTGTATCATGAGGAGGGGGTTGGGGTCCTGGGGGTGAAGCAGTAATGATAGGCTGAGCCTGCTCAGGACCCTCTCCTCTGTTTCTTGGAATGATGTTCATCATTGCAGAAGGCAATGGAACATCTACACTCAAAAAATTGGCACTTGGATTTAAAAGCCTTTTAATAGAAGATAGTGAGTGCCTATGAGAAACATGTATCCTCTTATGTATATTAAAATTGGTGCAAGTTTTTGCAATTATCTCTGCCAAAGATCGAGGATACATCAAAAATTTCCCATTATTTAGGGAATGATGCCTTAACATCCCCTGAAAAATCATATTTGAAAAATTGAACTGTTGGCCTGTTGAAAAGCACACTAAGGCAGTGGCAATGTTTGAGGAAAATTCTGACCAACCAGTTCTTTTAGGGCTTATGCACTGCTGAATAATATGCAGAAGATATTTCCATTTAGGTGAAAAGTGTGCTTTAATGAAAGTAAAGGAATCAGCAGGACCCCTATATCCAATATTATGAAGACCAGTATGTAACTCATTAAGGGATAGGTCTGTAATACCTGAGGCATCTTGAAGATGCAAATGTTGACGAATGGATTCCTCAGTTACTGTGGTGGGAGTGCCATCAATTTTGGAAATTAGAGAAGGAACTCCATTGATGGTTTGTATAGAAGCATGGTTCCAGAACTGCTCAATATGAGATATGTATATGGTAGGATTGATATTGAGGGCATGATGGATATGGGAGTGTCTAAGAAAATCCATCATGTCATGGAACGGTTGAAGTTCAGAGTGCTTTAGAGAGTAGGGTAGGCGGTTGTGTTCTTTGACAAACTCCATGGAAGATTAAACGGAGGTTTTAGGGTTTCAAAGAAGAGTGTGTGAATCGTTCAGAGAGAAAAGAAGGCCGTTGTATGAGACTATGTAACTTGTAGTTACAACTGAACGAAACTGGGACCTTTAAAGGTTTTGAAAAGGTTGGGTCCCGCACACACATTTAAGAAATTACCAAATTACCCTGCACACTTTGACAGATCAAGTGAATTAACTAACAGTCCGAGAAAATGAACTAGCAGCTTGAGAAAATACTCAAGCTGTTAGTTGAAACTTAGGCATCTTTTAATGAAACAGTGACTCCCCCTTAAATAAGCATATGAATTAGATAATAATGAAAACAAATTAATCCATGTTTACCATACCAATATTTGATACCAGGAAAGTGAACCTTCTTACATCAAAAGGTTTTGTAAATAGATCAGCTAACTGATCATCAGTATGTATTTTGGTAACTTGGATTAATTTCTTCTCATTACAATCCCTTATAAAGTGAAATCTGATGTCTATATGCTTGGTTTTTGGGAATTTCACTGGGTTTTGCACAATGCTGATTGCACTTGAATTGTCAATGTAAATAGGAGTGGATAAGAAGTTCATACCATAGTCTCTCAATTGATTTTGAATCCACATTACCTGGGAGCAGCAGCTTGCAACTGCTACATATTCTGCTTCAGTGGATGAGGTGGACACAGTTGTCTGCTTTTTGCATTGCCAAGAGTCCAGTCTTGCTCCTAAGTATTGACATCCACCAGTTGTGGATTTTCTGTCAATGTTGCATCCTCGATAGTCACTGTCAGAGTAGGCTGTTAGTTCAAGGGGAGAGTCTTTAGGATACCATAGGCCTAAATGTGGTTGGCCTTTGAGATATCTAAAGATTCTCTTAACAGCAACCAAATGAGAATCCTTTGGAGAGCATTGAAACCTAGCACACACACAGACAACAAACATAATATCAGGTCTAGAAGATGTTAGATACATAAGAGATCCTATAAGAGATCTGTATAAATGAATGTCCACATCTATGCCATCTTTGTCTTTATGGAGCTGCTTGTGAGGATCCATTGGAGTGCTTGCAACTTTGGTGTCTTGATACCCAAACTTTTCCAGTATGTCTTTAACATACTTTGATTGACTTATGAAGAGACCAGTGGGCTTCTGCTTGACCTACAATCCTAGAAAGAAAGTGAGTTCTCCCATTGAACTCATTTGAAACTTTTTGTGCATTAAAGCCTCAAACTCTTTGCACAAACAATCATTTGTTGAGCCAAAGATGATGTCATCAACATAGATTTGGACAAGCAGAATCTCAGCTTTGATGGACTTAGTGAAAAGTGTTTTGTCCAGAGTGCCTCTCTTGAACCCATTCTGTAGAAGGTATGATGACAGAGTGTCATACCATGCTCTGGGGGCTTGATGGAGACCATAGAGAGCCTTGGCTAACTGGTAGACCCTGTCTGGATACTTGTAGTCCTCAAAACCAGGAGGCTGACATACATAGACCTCCTCTTCAATTGTCCCATATAGAAAAGCAGACTTCTCATCCATTTGATACACTTTAAAACCTTTGAAGCTTGCATAGGCCAAAAATAGTCTGATGGCTTCAATTCTTGCCACTGGAGCAAATACATCATCATAATCTATGCCTTCTTCTTGAGTGTACCCTTGTGCTACTAGCCTTGCTTTATTCTTGATGACTATCCCTCTCTCATCTTTGTTGTTTCTGAACACCCATCTTGTACCAATTGCTCTCTTTCCTTTAGGAAGATCAACCAATGTCCATACATTCTGAATCTTGAACTGTAGAAGCTCTTCTTGCATTGCCTCAATCCAGGATGAATCTTTCAATGCTTCTGATGCCTTTTTAGGTTCTAAATGAGACATGAAACAGGCATGTTCAAAAGCAGCTAGACTGAATTCAGAAACTGTTTGTTCAGCAGCAGCAGTTTCATTGTGAACCATTTTCCTTGTTTGTACAGGTGTACTTGGATCACCCAGTATTTGATTGAGAGGATGATACTTGTGAACTCTGAGTGTAGGCTCTTTTTCTGTCTGAAAAGAGGATCCAAGATTTGTATCGTCTCCATCAGGACGAGTGGATGGTTCAGCTTCTGGAACAGCTTGACTTGAATCTGGGACTGTTTCCCTTTGTGTTGGAGCTGTTCTCTCAGGACTTGGGAGTGGCACTTCAGTGTCTGGATTTGTATCATGTTGAGCATTCAGAACCCCTGGAGGGTCACATGACAGAAGTGGTATAGTGGTGTATTCATCCCAATTGGTTGAATCTGCAGCAGTTTGAAACTTTGTGTCAACAGCTTGAGAATTTGTATTGACAGCATGAGAATTTGTGTTGGCAGCTTCAATCCTGTTTGCATCAGCTTCTGCAGTATACTCAACAAAGCTCAGAGAATTTGTTAGTGAATCTAAATCAAACAACCAATCAGGACCAGTGCCTTTGACATTTGCAGTATTTTCATTAAATTCAACATTGGCACTTTCTTCAGTGGTTTTAGACACACTGTTATATACTCTATAGGCTTTGCTTTGATTTGAGTATCCTACAAAGAATCCTTCTTCAGCCATACTCTCAAACTTCCCTAAGTGAGTCTTAGTGTGAAGAATGGTGCATGAACAACCAAATGACTTGAAAAAGGCTATTAAGGGTATTCTATTGTGGAATAACTCATAAGGAGTTTTCCCTTGTGATTGAACAACCTGAACCCTATTCAGAACATAACAGGCTGTATTAACAGCTTCTGCCCAGAAAGTCATTGGCAGTTTTGAATCAGCTAACATTGTTCTAGCAACCTCAATTAATGTTCTGTTCTTTCTTTCAGCTACACCATTTTGCTGTGGTGTTCTTGGTGCACTATATTGTCTAGCAATACCTTTGGACTCACAAAAACTGTTTAGAATGTGATTTTTAAATTCAGTTCCATTGTCTGATCTTATCACCTTAACTTTTGAGTTGGATTGGTTTTCTATCTTAAGAATAAATGACTTAACTAGCTCAGCAGTTTCATCTTTAGACCTAAGAAAGTAAACCCAAGTAAATCTGGTGAAATCATCAACAATAACTAAACAGTAAGCCCTTTTATTCAAACTCAAAACAGATGTTGGACCAAATAGATCCATATGAATCAGCTGAAGAGCAGATGAGATTGAATTTATTTCCTTGGCCTTATGAGAAGTTTTGTGTTGCTTGCCTTTAAGGCATGCTACACAATGATCATCACATATGAACTCCTTTTGTGGTAAACCTCTTACCAGATTCTTTTTGACTAAAATGTTCATGGACTTGAAGTTCATGTGACACATTCTTCTATGCCAAAGAGCAGACTCATTGGATGATGCGTTGGATATCAAACAACTTAAAGTATTTGATTTGGATAAAAGATCTGTGTCCAAACAGTAGACATTGTCCTTTCTTGGTGTTCTTAGTAAAACAAGATTTTCAGGAATTTTGAAAGCTTTTGAAAGAACAATGCACTCAGAATCTGTAAACAAAACAATGTTTTGTTTGTCACAGATTTGAGAGACACTTAATAAATTATACTTAAGCTGTTCAACATACAAGACATCATTGAAAATCATGTTGCCTGCATTAACAGTACCTTTACCTGTAACCTTACCTCCTTTTGATTTGCCTCCAAATGCAACAAATCCTCCATCATAGCCTTTGAAATTTGACAAGCACTCAGAATTTCCTGTCATGTGCCTAGAGCATCCACTGTCCAAATGCCATCTTGTTTTATGAGGTGACCTGTGGTTGCCCTGCACAAATAAAATCTTAGTTAGTAGTGGAGTAAACCCAAACCAAATTGGTTTTGGGTTGGCCTTGTGTATTGACATAACTAAATACTGTTTTTGACTTCGTATATTTAGTGAGATCCACTGATGGGGTCTTTGGAGAGTATTTAGTGATTATATGAGGTATCCAGGTATTTTGATCATCTTTTCTTCCAACAGTCTCAGATGATTCAAAAACAGTTCCAGATTGATGCTTAGCAGTTTGACCTGTGATTGTATTACTAACAGCTTCAGACTTTGCACTAACAGCTTCAGATTTTGAATTAACAGTTTGATCGTTTGCATCAGCAGTTTGATCTGAAGATTTGTCTTTGACACACCATATTTGTTTAAAACTTAATTTAGGCTTTGCCAAAACTTGTTTTTGGTGTGTGGACTGTTTTTTATTAACTTTTGAAGGCTTGTGATCAACTGTTTTCTTTGGAACTGTTGTAGCAGAAGGTTTGACCTTTGAATTTTTTACATGAGTAGGACTTTACCTTTTATGAATCACAGTCTGTTTTGCAACAGCTGGTTTATAAAAATAATCCTTGGCCAAGTGATTCTTTCTTCCACAGTGAAAACACCTTTTGACTGTTTGAATTGGAGAACCAGATTTATTTGACAATTTCTGGTTCTTGTTCCTCTGATTTCCCCTTACCTGCTGTTGTTTGGGAAACTTTTGAACACCATGCTTTTGGCATGTGCAGACTGGAACATTTTTACCCCTTTTATTATTCTTTGAAGAAGATGCAGTGTTACAATTAGAATGTACAGACTCTTGTGGAGCAGCATTGCATACACTCATCTTCTCTTTTCCTTTCTTACTGGGGGCTTGGATCTCTATAGGTGCACTCATTGTTTTGTGTTCTTTCTCAACTGCTATACACTCACAGTCTCTATTTTGAATCTGGTCTTCTTTGGATTCAGGACTGTTATCAAGGATAGGATCTACAATAGTCATAGACTCATCTAATGGTTCATTGACAAGCCTGTCAGCAACTTCACTCATTGGATAGATGTACTTGTTGTTGTATGGAGGTGGAGTAGCCCTGTAGCCTATGCCTTCTTTGGGATTAACCTGAGATGTTACCCTATCTTTAAATTGGACTTCCATTAGGTGTTCCAGCTTTTGAGCTTTTTATTAGCTAATTTGAAGTTACCTAGATCTATATTGACAGATTCTAGTTTCTTATTAGCCTCTAACACCTTTTGTTCAGTCTCTTCTACCTTTTTATTAAGGGATTCTATTTTCTTATTTAGCTCCTTTTTCTCCCACTCATGATATGTTCTATCATGTCCCATTTGAATCTCATTATCCTTATAGTCATTGATCTGTTTTTCAAGATCTTCTATGGCTTGCATGTATTCATATCTCCTCTCTTACATCTTAGCTAGAGTTTTGCACATGCTCTCATTATGGTCTCTGTACTTTTTATCCATATTTTTGCATGATTGAGAGCAGAGTTTAGAATTTACCTTAGATGGTAGTTCAGTGGAGGAGACATTTGATGTTTCTGCCATTAGAGCTTGGTTTTGAAACTCTTCCTCTGTCTGATCACTCCAGTCAAACACATTGTCTTCTTGAGAGACAAGTGCTTGTGATGATGAAGCCTGATTAGCCTCTTGAGGCCTTGATGATTGTTGACTTTGAGATCTGCATTCTCTGGCAAAGTGACCAAGTTTATGACATTTGTAACACTCAACTTTTGACTTATCAAAAGCTGGTTTGCCTTCTGTTCTGGCTTCAAAGTTGGTCCTGCCAGTTCTTTTAAGAAACCATTTGGCTCTCATGATCAGCATTGCATGTTGCCACTTCAAATCCATCTCTTCAAGATCATCTGGATGAATCTGTTCTAGATCTTCAGCATTTAAAGCAAACAGTCCATCATTGGCAACAAAGGCCTCATAGTGAGTTTCAGTAGAGTTGCCATCGCTACCTGAAAAGGAATCACTGCCATTACAGAAGACAGAAGAGCACTATTGTGATTATAAGAAAGAGATTTCTTTTTAGTATCAATCTCAGTCTCAAACACTCTCAGACTGTTGTACAGATCATCCAGTTCTATTTCATCAAGAGTGTCTTTTGTTCTCCATTGTGCAGCATAAACTGTCCATTCTTCTCCAAGAGATCTGAGAAACTTTCAGTTGACCTCATCTTGATCCAGGCTGACTTTTGCACTTTCCAGTTCACTTATCAGTTTGTTGAACCTGTCAAAGATTTGAGTAAGGTTTTCATTCTTGCCACCAGAAAAGTTCTCATACTGCTGTTTCAAAAGATCCTTTTGATTTCTCTTAGTACTGGCATTACCTGCAAATGTTTTCTCTAAAGCTTTCCAAAGAGAATGAGCAGTATAAAACTTTTTGAACTGATGTTGATAAGCATTAGGAATGGCTATTTGTAAAAGTGTAAGAGCTTTCATTTCATTCATTCTAGCCTTTCTTACAAGTTCAGTTTTTAGAGGAGTTTTGACTGGTTTTCCCTCATCATCAAGTTCTGGATCAACTACAGGAGGAAATTCAACAGCTTCCCATATGGCAAAATCAATGAATTGAATATGCTGTTGAATCCTGAGTTTCCACATCTCAAACTCAGTAGGCTTGAGCATAGGTACTTTGAGTCCTTGCCCAGATCCACTGCTGCTATTATCAAATTCCATTGCAAAAGATTAAAAATTTAAGAGAAAGCTTTCGACTTTGAAAAACAAAGAACGACCTGTGGCTCTGATACCACTTGTCAGGATCTGAACTTAATTAATCAAGACTAACTGATTTGAATTTATCAGAGTATAAATCAATAATCTTGCTTTGAATTAAAGTTTAATTAAGAAGTTTGCGGAATAACACTTAATTATTTTAACAAAAGCTTTTAGAATCAATAGCAAATAAACAAAAGTAATAACAAAAATTGCTTGTATTGCTGACTTCAATGATTACAATCACCTCTAATCTGTTTGATTAGACGAAGAACACAAACTGTTCTTAGGGTTTTACAACCTTAGAGGCTTAAGAAAACTCAAACAAAAAGCAATTACAATCTTGAATACGCAGAAAACTCTCATACAATAGAAAGACCTATTCTATGTATTTATATTGCTTCTTGATTTGTTTCCTTGAAGGACTATGACTTCTCTGATAGTAGATATGCTGGAATCTTTATGTAAATATCTTTTCCTGAATATCAGCAATTTCTGTTTGTAAATCTGTTGAGCAGCTTGAATCACTTGACAGCTTGAACAGAGCAGCTTGAGTTGATTTACTCTGGCAGCTCGAACTTTTACACTAATAGCTCGAGATTCTTCAACTAACAGCATGAACTTTGTATTTACATAGAAATTCTACTAACAGTTTGAGAAGTCTAACTAACAGCTTGAACTACTTAGAATATTTCCCAACAAACACAGATCAAACTACTAATGCAAGTGTTGAGACTGTTAAGTCAAAAGTTGGAACTTGTAGTGCAAATTCTGAAGCTGTTAGCACTCAGAACCCAGTTGAAACTGCTAAGTCTAAAACTGGAACTGGTAGTGGATCTTCTGAGACTGTTAATGAAAAGGTTGGAAAGAATACCTGGATACCTCATGTCATAACTAAATACTCCTCACAGAATCTACCTGTGGATCTCACTAAGTTTAAAAAGACACAAATAGTATTTAGTTATGTCAATGCACAAGGACAACCCAAAACCAATTTGGTTTGGGTTTACTCCACTACTAACTAAGCTTTTTCTGTGCAGGGCAACCACAGGACCCAACATAAGACAAGATGGCATATGGACATTGGATGCTCTAGGCACATGACAGGCAACTCTGAATGCTTGTCAAATTTCAAAAGCATTGAAGGAGGGTTTGTTGCATTTGGTGGAAATTCCAAGGGAGGTAAGGTAACAAACAGGTAAGGGAACTGTCAAAGCAGGCAATATGATATTCAATGATGTTTTGTATGTTGAACAGCTGAAGTACAACTTACTAAGTGTGTCCCAAATCTGTGATAAAAAAAATATTATTTTGTTCACAGACTCTGAGTGCATTGTCCTTTCAAAAGATTTTAAAATACCTGAAAATCTTGTTTTACTTAGAACACCAAGAAAGGACAATGTCTACTATTTGGACACAGATCGTTTATCCAAATCAAATACTTTAACCTGTTTGATATCCAAAGCATCATCAAATGAGTCTGCTCTTTGGCACAGAATGATGTGTCACATGAACTTCAAATCTATAAATGTTTTAGTCAAAAAGAACTTGGTAAGAGGTATACCATAAAAGGAGTTCACATGTGATGATCATTGTGTAGCATGTCTCAAACGCAAGCAATACAAAACTTCTCATAAGGCCAAAGAAGTAAATTCAATCTCATCTGCTCTTCATCTTATTCATATGGATCTTTTTGGTCCAACATCTGTTTTGAGTTTGAATAAAATAGCTTATTGTTTAGTCATTGTTGATGATTTCACCAGGTTTACATGGGTTTACTTTCTTAAGACTAAGGATGAAACTGCTGAGCTAGTCAAGTCCTTTATTCTTAAGATTTAAAAACAATCCAATTTAAAAGTTAAGATGATCAGGTCAGAGAATGGACCTGAGTATAAAAATCATATCCTAAACAGTTTCTGTGAGTCTAAAGGCATTGCAAGGCAATTTAGTGCACATAGAACACCACAACAAAATGGTGTAGCTGAAAGGAAGAATAGAACTTTAATAGAGGCTGGTAGAACCATGCTCGCTGATTCCAAACTACCAATGACCTTCTGGACAGAAGCAGAAATTCAGCCTGTAATGTTTTAAATAGGGTTCAAGTTGTTCAGTCACAAGGGAAACTCCCTATGAGTTAATCCATCACAGGATTCCGTTAGTAGCCTTCCTAAAACCTTTTGGATGTTCATGCACTATCCTACATACTAAAACTCACTTAGGAAAGTTTGAAAGTAAGGCTGAAGAAGGTTTCTTTGTAGGTTACTCTATTCAAAGCAAAGCCTATAGGGTGTATAACAGTGTGTCTAAAAGCATTGAAGAAAGTGCCAATGTTGAGTTTAATGAAAACACTGCAAATATCAAAGGCACTGGGCCTGATTGGTTGTTTGATTTAGATTCACTAACAAGTTCTCTGAGCTTTATTGAGTATTCTGCAGGAACTGTTGGAAGTAATGTTGAAACTGCCAGCCTAAATTCTCATGCTGGTAACACAAATATTCAAGTTGTTGGCACAAAGTTTCCAACAATTGCAGATTCTGCTACAAGGGATGAGTATACTGTACTACCACTTCTCTCTTGTGATCCACCAGGGGTCCTGATTGATCAACAAGACACACATACAGAGGGTGAAGTGCCAATCCCAAGTCCTGAAGTAACAACTCCATCCAACAGGGAAACAGTCCCATCTTCTAATCAGATTGTTACTGAAGCAGTATCCTCAAGTGGTGCTGAAGGTGATGATACAAATCTGGGAAGCTCATTTCAGACAGATTGAGAACCCACACTCAGGGTTCACAAGTATCATCCTCTCAACCAGATAATGGGAGATCCACGCACTCCTGTGCAGACAAGGACAATGATTCACAAGGAGTCCACTGATGCTGAATCAGCAGTCCCTGAATTCAGTCTAGCTGCCTTTGAACATGCATGCTTCATGTCACAATTGGAGCCAAAGAAGGCATCTGAGGCACTGAAAGATTCATCTTGGATTGAGCCAATTCAAGAAGAACTTTTGCAATTTAAGATTCATATTGTATGGACTCTAGTTGACTTGCCTAAAGGAAAAAGGGCAATTGGTAGAAGATGAGTTTTAAGAAACAAGAAGGATGATAGAGGTGTAGTGATCAAGAACAAAGCAAGATTGGTAGCTCAAGGATATACTTAAGAAGAATGAATAGATTATGATGATGTCTTTGATCCAGTAGCAAGGATAGAAGCCATCAGACTATTTCCAGCTTATGCCAGCTTCAAAGGGTTCAAAGTGTACCAAATGGATGTGAAATCTGCATTCTTGTATCGTACAATCGAAGAAAAGGTTTATGTGTGTCAACCCCCTGGATTTGAGGACTATAAGTATCCATACAGAGTCTACAAGTTAGACAAAGCCCTCTATGGACTCCACCAAGCCCCAAGAGCATGGTATGACACTTTGTCTTCATATCTTCTACAAAATGGATTCAAGAGAGGTACTCTGGACAAGACATTAATCACAAAGTCCATCAAATCAGAGATTCTTCTTGTTCAGATCTATGTTGATGATATCATCTTTGGATCAAAAAATGACATTCTGTGCAAGGAGTTTGAAACCTTGATGCATAAGAAGTTTCAAATGAGTTCAATGGGGGAACTAACTTTCTTTCTAGGATTGTAGTCAAGCTGAAACCCACTGGACTTTTTATAAGTCAATCAAAGTATGTGAATGACATCCTGGAAAAGTTTGGATACAAGGACACCAAAGTTGACAAGCACACCAATGGACACTCATAAACAGCTTGATGCAGATAAAGAAGGAGTGGATGTGGATATCCATCTATAGAGATCCTTGAAAGGTTCACTAATGTATCTCACATCTTCTAGACCTGATATAATGTTTGCTGTTTGTGTTTGTGCCAGGTTTCAATGTGCTCCAAAGGATTCACATCTGTTTGCTGTTAAGAGAATCTTTAGATATCTCAAAGGTCAACCAAAATTGGGCCTATGGTATCCTAAGGACTCTCCTTTTGACCTAACAACTTATTCTGACAGTGACTATGGAGGTTGCAACATAGACAGAAAGTCCACAATTGGTGGATGTCAATATCTAGGAGCAAGAATAGTCTCTTGGCAGTGCAAAAAGCAGACCACAGTCTCCACTTCATCCACTGAGGCAAAATATGTTGCAGCTGCCAGCTGCTGTTCCAAAGTAATGTGGATTCAGAACCAACTGAGAGACTATGGTATGAACTTTCTATCTACTCCTATTTATATTGACAATTCAAGTGCAATAAGCATTGTACAAAATCCAGTGAGAATTCCCAAAACCAAGTACATAGACATTAGATTTCATTTTATAAGGGACTGTAATGAGAAGAAATTAATCCAAGTTACCAAAATTCATAGAGATGATCAGTTAGCTGATCTATTTACAAAACCATTTGATGTAGGAAGATTCATCTTTCTAGTATCAAATATTGGTATGGTTAATATGGATTAATTTGTTTTTCATTATTCTCTCTTATTTTATGAGGAACCGACTTATTAAATGTGCTTAGTTAAGGGGGAGACACTGTTTCATCAAATGATGCTTAATTTCCAACTAACAGCTTGAGAATGTTCTCAATCTGCTAGTTCATTTTGTCGAACTGTTAGTTGTTTCACTTGGTGTGTCAAGTGTGCAGGGTAATTCAGTCATTCTCCATAAGATTGTGCGCGGGACTGGATATTTTTAAAAACCCACAACCTTTAAAGTCCCAGTTTCGTTAAATTGTAACTACCAGTTGCAAAATTATCTTCCACAATCTTTTCATCTTCTCTCTCTGAGCGATTCTCACACAGTCGTTCCAAACCCTAAATCACCGTCTTGATCTCATATGAGTTTGTCAAAGAACATACTGTTTACCCTACTCTCTAAAACATGCTGAACTACAACCATTCCATGACATGATGGATTTCTTTGTGGTTGCCATATCCATTATGCTCTAACTGTCAATCCCACCATATACGTCTCACACATAGAGCATTTTTGGAAATCCTCCACTGTCAATACCATTAATGGAGTCACTTCTTTTGCATCAATCATTGATGGTAACCCCATTACCATCACTGAGGAGACAATACGCCAACATCAGCATCTTCAAGATGCCATAGGTATATCTGATCTCTCTCTTAATGCTTTACACGAAGGTCATTTTGCTATTGGGTATAGGGGCCCTACTGATTCTTTTACCTTATACAAAGCACATTTTGGTCCTAAATGGAAATATCTTGTGCATATTATTCAGCAGTGTATAAGCACTAAAAGAACCTGTTGGTCTGAATTTTCTTCAAATATTGCCACTGCCTTAGTGTGTTTATCAACAGGCCAACAGTTTAATTTTTCATATATGGTTTTTCAAGGGATGTTAAGGCACCATGCCCTAAAGAATAGGAAATTTTTGATGTATCCACAGTTTTTGGCATAAATAATTGCAAAGTCTTGCAATAACTTTAAAGTACATAAAAGGATACATGTTTCTCATAGGCACTCTTTACCTACTATTAAACGACTTTTGAAACCAGGTGTCAATTTTCTCAGTGTGGATGTCTCATTGCCTTCTGCAATGCAGGATATCAATCCAAGAAACAGAGGAGAGGGTCATGAGCAGGCTCAGCCATCTATTACTGCTTCACGCCCAGGACCCCAACCCACTCCTCATGATACATATACTTCCTTTGCTCCTTCTACTATACATACTTCCTTAGCCCCCTCACTGAAAATGTATAAAAGACAAAGGGTAATAGGAGCTCCTTCCTCCTCAGTCTAATTCCCAGAGCCAAATAGCCCTGTGCAGGGCAACACTCCGCACAGAATATCGAAAGGGAACCCATTGAGGATACTCGCACCCTCAATTTGGAGGTGGACATCCCATCAGAGGATGCTCATATGGGATTTGTGGCTGGTACTACTGATGTCTCTACACAAGAGGCACGAGACAGTATCAACATCTCTAAGACCACACCCATGGATACAGAGGGTGTGCAAGCACCTTTTGGAAGTCCCCAGTACCAAGAACAAAGGGGCCCAGATGTTTCTACTTCTGGAATTCATGCCAGTGATAGTTCTCAAATACCACTACCATTTGAAGATTTTGAGGCTAGTCTGCAACTAATGACTTTGACGGATCAACAGCTGAAACCTGTTGTAGCCATTTTGGAACATTACAAGTCCATTATTGCTGCACAGGTATCTCAAATCACAGCTTTGCAACAACTCTCAGCAGCCCAACAACAGCGCCTTGATCAGTTTCATCTTGGCTTCACTCTGAGTGGCAACAAGATTATCCAGCTCGAGAAGATGGTTCAATCCCTGTTTGCAAAGGTTTTTGGTCCCCCTAGACAAACCAATGCATCCAAAAAGGGGGAGAATCAGAAGATCCCTCATCCATTACAAACAGCTTCAACTTCTCCACCAACAACTTCAGTTTCTAGGCTAACAGTCCCAACAGTTTCTCAAGCTGTTAGTCTAGAAGCTCAAGTTGTTCCTAGCAAAATCAAGTGGAGTGGTTACCAAAGAAGGTTCCCAAGCTCCTGCGCCAGCAGTCCAACCCACAGCATCAGCTTCCAAAGACAAGGGAAAGGGTATTCTGATTGAGCCTCCAAGATCAAATTCACTTTTAAAGAAGCCCAAGTTGCCTATGATGCTGAACTGGCAAGGAAATTAGCAGAAGAACAAGATGAGATCCTAGACCAGCAAACCCATGAACCAATGGGAGATGATGAAACCTTAGGAGATTACCTAAGTGGGTTTGTGGTAAAGGATAACCAGAATAAGAGAAAAAGGCCAACAGGGCCTTCAAAAGCAGAACACAGAAGGTTTTTGATAAATTTCTCTGCAACAGCTGGGATATCATAGGTGATCGCTCAATCATGGTAAACTGAAAAGCTTCAGGCTTTATATGACAAATAAAGGAGAAGGAAAAAGCATCCACAGCCTCCCAACAAGTCCAAGTTCCATAAGAACCAGTTCAAACTGTTGCTAATGATCCTCAATCTGAAACCATTCAACAAGAAAAGTTTGATCAGGTAAAGAGAGTGCTGTTTGATCAACAGCTGCAAAAGGCGATGGAAATTGAAAAGGTCCTGGATCAACATGACTTATCTAAACCTCCTATTAGTTACTGGTATGCTAAGTCAATGGATGACATTGATTTAGTGTATCATTTTGTAATCAAAAGAGAGGCTGATCCAGAGGAAGAATTTAAAAGCCTAATCCACCTGGTACAGAGACTGACTAGAGATGAACTTACACAAATGCATCATATTGGCGCTGCCAGTCACTCTAGGTAACCAATTGTATGGGTTTAGCAAAACTTAAAAGATCTCAGAAGCATTTTTCTCCCAGAATCTACCAGAGTAGATATAGAAGCTGCCAAGGAAATGAAGATTGTACTGGTTGATTTTTATGCCAAATCAATGACATATAGACTCAAGCTTGCAGACAGATCCAGCATATTCTACAATTTTTAATTTCTCAATTTGCCAAAGGCATGGGTACTCCAATTGAGCTCTATGAAGATTGATTGTGATAAAGTGGAGTTGAAGAGAGAATTCATAAGAGCTATAAGGCAGAAACTTTCACAGTTTTAAGTTTTTGGATGCCTTAGTTTGTATATAACAGTTTTACTTTATTTTATTTCCTTATTTTTATAGAAACTTAAAGTCATGTGTAATGAATTTAAGTTAGGGGAAGATTGTAGGGAAATATTCTAAGTATGTCAAGCTGTTAGTTAGATTTCTCAAGCTGTTAGTAGTATTTCTGTGTAATTTCAAAGTTCAAGCTGCTAGTTCAACAAGTTGAAGCTGCTAGAGTTCAGAGTTCAAGCTGCTCAACAGATTAATAACAGAAAGCGCTGAAATTCAGGAGGTGATATATATTTCAAGATTTGAATACCTTCCAATCATATCTACTACCAGAGAAATTAGAGTTCGTCAAGGAAACAAATCAGAAGGCTAAATATATAGATAGACTATGTCTTTCTATTGTAAGTCTGTACGTGCAAGTTCTGTAATTGTGTGCTTCATTGTAACTGCTTTCTGATAAAGTTTCTCAAGCCTCTAAGGTTGTAAAACCCTAAGAACAATTAGTGTTCTTCATCTAATCAAATAGATTAGAGGTGATTGTAATCAGTGATTTTGGCAATATAAAGGATTTGATTTTGATTATATTTATCTGTTATTTTATTCTGAAAGTTCTTAAAACAATTAAGTGTCATTCCGCAAACTTCTTAATTGGACTTTGATTCAAAAACAAGGTTATTGGTTTACACTCTGATTTATTAAAACTAGTTAATCTTAGGTGATTTTGATCTTGACATCAGCGATCTATCTTATTTAGGTTTTGTACCAAACCTATGAATTACATATCACCGTGGAATCTTTTTCATCGGTTAAGGAAATCGACGTTATAGATATACCAAGCTCAGATAAAAAGCATGAGGTACAACTTACAACACTATCAAATGTCATACCAACATACACAATCATATAAATGACACCCACACTAACATGTTTTTACTCTATTGTTTCTAAAAACAAATGCATTCTCGTAATTTTTTAACCATATAACTTAACTTCCTGCGATACTAAAGTTGTTTACTAAATAATGCCTTACCTTTGTGTTTTGTTTGCGTACCTATTCAATGTATATTTATCTTAAACCTTTGTTTGCAGATGATGTTCCGATACATATACGTTTCTCTTGTGTTTAACCACTTGCTCATCATGTCATATTCTTATAAATACTCTTGGGTTATCCGTATGTCCTTTGCTTCTATGTTTCTACTTTTTTCGTGTTACATTGTTTCCCTAGATGTTGGGACCTCCTGTGGTGGCCTCCTAAGGTAAACGTGTTCTCATACCGACATCAACATTTTACGTTTTTGAAAAAAACTTACAATGACTTTGTTTTTGACAATATATGCATTTTTCCGTACAATTTGACACCTAATTGCCACTATTCAGAATACATTCCCAGATTACGGTACTAAATACATGTTCCTTATTCAAAAAAAATTACTCTGTTTTTTAACTGTGACTGCTATCCTTCACTTTCAGTAAACAAATGTATGTTTTCAGGCACAAGAATCCCCATATGATTTGGCAGATGAAATATCAAAGGAGGTATTCTTTACATGCGTATTACATGTGAAATGAAAATAGATATGTTCATTAAAGTTATTGAACAAATACGCCCAGGTTGACTTGTTTGAAAGAAAAGGAAAACATTATTTTCACGTAACTCGAACGATCGAGTAGGAAAAAAAAACATGCAGCATCAATCTACTCTGAAAATAATACTTATCGTCTGAAGGATGAACTTGTTGAACCTGATGCTTATCAACATGAAGACCTAAGTCCTTGGTAGGTTCAATTTTTGGTTTCTGTTCTCCCAATTTGAGCTTCATTTATTCATTTATCCATACACATCCTCGCCTCTGCCTCACATAAAAACACTTTTTACAGGTCCGATGATGGAAGCACACAAAGGACCCTCCAATGTGATTTATCTTATTCCACACCTCCACTTAAAAGAGAGGGTTAGTTAGTGCCAGTTTTTCCCCGGTTCACCGGGTAAACAATACTAATTTTGGAGTATTTAGTTGTGTTCTTTGATTCTGCAAGTTGCCTTTTTTGGTATGTTTATGTTAAAGCTTTCCACCATGTTGATGTTCTGCTGCAAAGTACATTTCGGTTGTCTTTCCTTGCTAACCGAAGGGATCATGTGTTTAAAAAAACATCTTCGGTTGTATATATGTCTTTTGATTCTATGTTGCTTCTTCTGTTCTTTTTGCTGTTGGACCGGTCTGATACACCTCCTAAGGCAAACATATTTTCATACACACTAAAGAATGTACACAAATTTCATTTGCTTTAGTAATTTTTTTATTGGCTGTTTATTTTTTTAGTTATTTTCAATAAAATATCCAAAATATTCGACCTTCGGTTTTCCCATAGTCTTTATCCATGTCGTTCCCTTTTCCTTATGCCTACAGTTAGATTTCTTAGTTCTAATAAATGTATATATATTTGTTTCTGTGTGCAACCTACGATTCAACATCAGTCAGATACTTGATATTCATAGCTGCTACCTTTGTTCCATTTACGTTTACAAAAATTATGTAGTCAAACAGAATACACCCATTTACGTAGTCAAACATGACGGACCGAAACAAAGCTGCAAACCTGATTAACAACATTCCTTTGTAACCTTGGCTAACCGTAACATGATCTTACACAGCCCTTTGACAAGTTTGGCGTGTCGTAAAACAATCTTACAATAACGTTGACGGTGTCCTCATTATCCTATAAACCTAAACTCAACTTTTCGTTTCTTTGAATACTTGTTTTTAAAATTGAATGTTATTTTTTTCTTAAATAAATAACTACATAACAAAAGACAATTCGTGTCCCTGATAATATTTTCACATTTTTAAAATTTTAAAATAAATTAAGTAGATGATCATCCGTAAAACACACATTTATGTGATTACGTCTCCTTAACCGACACAAAACTTAATTTTGTAAACAGTCATATAATTTATTTTCATTTAAGGATAGACAAGATAAAAAGAGACATTGTAAATTAAAAAAAAAACGTGTTCTTATATTGTATATAACCAAACAAAATATTTCATGACATGAACCACGTGAAATTCAATTATGTTTATTTTTTATGTGTTAAAACACACGAACATAGATCTTATATTTACATATATTCTTTTACGTTTTTGACCCATTTTTGAAAAAATGTTTAGGTTAAAGTGCAACTTATAATATGTTTCCTTATCTTTCAAGTCTTTCATAAAATTTTACCCTTTCTTAAAATAAATGTTTCAACGTTTACTTTTTCTCAGACCGGGTCTTCCTAAAACTTAAAGCTTTCATATAGAATTGTGTTTCCTTATCCACCTCCTCCCCAATCATACAATTACCTACTATGCGCGTCCTTGTCCTTCCCACGATGCAAGAACCTCTAGAGCGGTTGCTTCAACATTACAATGATCCTAATGACATTTCCCACTGCATTTGCTTGTATATATGATCTCCAAGCACCATATTTTCAATTATACAAACTCTCATCTTCATCTTATACATTCATACGCTTCTTACATTTAAGGTAAATTTTCAATTAAAACACCATGGATGATCCAACACACCAACTGTTTGTTGAAATGTATGAACCATGTTACTTTTTATTTTCTTCCAATTCTCTGTTTTAATGGCAGACAAAATACTCACCATAGGTTTTATTTTTTATTTGTTAAATCCTTCTACTGTATGTTTTTATGTTGTCTATCCTTAACATAGGTTTTATGTCTCCTTACCAACACTGGCTAACATCTTTTTTTCTCTTTTTAACTTTCATCCTACTCAGGACAATGACATAAAAAATGAATCCAAATGCTGCTAAAGGTAGCAAGTGAGTGTCATTCTTATACTTAACTCTCTTATTGCCCTAATTTGCATGATTATGCCTTTGTTATTTATAAAAAACAATTGCTTTTTATGTGTTTGTTATACTTGTTTACTTACATAGATTTGCTTTATATATATAATTGATGTTTGTTCTTTGATGACAGTTTGCCACCACCTGCTCGAGTCTGAATGACACATAAAATACATCCTTTGGCTTCCTTGAAGCCTTATCAACCATACTGGAAGATCAAGGTTTTGGTGACAGCCAAGAGAAATATGCGACAATATAAAAATTCTAGAGGAGATTGCTGTGTTTTTTCAATTGAATTCTTCGAGGAACATGTGAGTCTGCACGTGTCCTTTATATAACGTTCCATTTCTTTCGACCACTTACAAGTGTGTTTTGGTATCACTTTACAGTGTCTCAAAATCTACTTAACAGGGTAAGCTGATTCAGGCTACCATGTTTAATGATGCTGCTAAAAAATGTATGTTTTCAGGCACAAGAATGCACATATGCTTTGGCAGATGAAATATCAAAGGAGTTATTCTTTACATGCGTATTACATATGAATTGAAAATAGATATGCTCATTAAAGTTTTTGAACAAATACCCCCAGGTTGACTTGTTTGAAAGACAAGGAAAACGTGGCCTAAATCTCGTAAGGTGGAGATAGGAAGAGGTTGTTGATATCGACGAGCCTCCTGCTTTTCCTCAAGACAATGAAGTCGAACAACTACTAAAAATGACATATTTGACGTTACACTTTTAGATGAAGAAGTTTCCATACAGAACAACAAGGTTGATCGCGTAACGGAAATTTTTTTTGTTATTATATCATTTTTGGACATTAAAACATTATTTTATTTTCAACATGTTATGTTCCCATGTAAAGGACTGACTTCTTTTTTAAAGGTTTCAGGTTACTCGAACAATCGAGTAGGAAAAAAAAACATGAAGCATCCATCAACTCTGAAAATAATACTTATCGTTTGAAGGATGAACCTGATGCTTATCAACATGAGACCTATGTCCCTGGTAGGTTCAATTTTTGGTTTCTGTTCTCCCAATTTGAGCTTCATTTATTCATTTGTCCATACACATCCTCGCCTCTGCCTCACGTAAAAACACTTTTTACAGGTCTGATGATGGAAGCACATAAAGAACCCTCTAATCTGATTTATCTTATTCAACACCTCCACTTAAAAGCGAGGGTTAGTTAGTGCCAGTTTTCCCCTGGTTCACCGGGTAAACAAGACTAATTTTTTTAAGTATTTAGTTGTTTTCTTTGATTCTGCAAGTTCCCTTTTTTTGGTATGTTTATGTCAAAGCTTTCCACCATGTTGATGTTTTGCTGCAAAGTACATTTCGGTTGTCTTTCCTTGCTAACCGAAGAGATCATGTGTTTAAAAAAACATCTTTGGTTGTATGAATGTCTTTTGATTGTTTGTTGCTTCTTCTGTTCTTTTTGCTGTTGGACCGGTCTTATATGCCTTCTAATGCAAACGTATTTTCATACACACTATAGAATGTACACAAATTTCATTTGATTTAGTAATTTTTTTACTGGCCGTTTATTGTTTTAGTTGTTTTCAATAAAATATCCAAAATATTTAATCTTCGGTTTTTCCGTAGTCTTTATCCATGCCGTTCCCTTTTCCTTATGCCTACAGTTAGATTTCATTGTTTAAATAAATGTATATATATATATATATATATATATATATATATATATATATATATATATATATATATTTGTTTCTGTGTGCAACCTACGGTTGAACATCAAGCAGATACATGATATTCATAGCTGCTACCTTTGTTCAATTTACGTTTAGAAAAATTATGTAGTCAAACACAATACACCCATTTACGTAGTCAAACATGACGGACCGAAACAAAGCTGCAAACCTGATTAACAACATTCCTTTTGTAACCTTGGCCACCCGTAACATGATCTTACACAGACGTTTGACAAGTTCGACGTGTCGTAAAACAATCTTACAATAACGTTGACAGTGTTCTCATTATCCTATAAACCTGAACTCAACTTTTCGTTTCTTTGAATACTTGTTTTTAAAATTGAATGTTATTTTTTCCTTAAATAAATAACTAGGTAACAAAAGACAATTCGTGTCCCTGATAATATTTTTGCATTTTCAGAATTTTAAAAAAAATTAAGTAGAATCATCCGTAAAACACACATTTACGTGATTACGTCTCCTTAACCGACACAAAACTTAATTTTGTAAACAGTCATATAATTTATTTTCATTTAAGGATAGACAAGATAAAAAGAGACATTATAAATTAAAAAAAAAACTTGTTCTTATATTGTATATAACCAAACCAAATATTTGATGACATGATCCACGTGAAATTAAATTATGTTTATTTTTTATATAATAAAACACACGAACATAGATATTATATTTACATATATTCTTTTACGTTTATTCACCCATTTTTTGAAAAAATGTTTAGGTTATAGTGCAACTTATAATATGTTTCCTTATCTTTCAAGTCTTTCATAAAATTTTACCCTTTCTTAAAAAAAATGTTTCAAGGTGTAGGTCCCGAAAGGTTTCCCAACTGTATAGTTCTAAGCTGTAGAGGGGGGGTGAATACAGCTATTTAAAACTTAACAATCTTTTTCTCAATGTTTGTGTATATTATTAACAAGTGTTAATTACAAGCAAGCTTGAATGCGGAAAGGTTCAAGCTGAGATGACAGATACAACAGTTGGTTAACTAATCTAAGACTCACTCAGACTAGGACTCACTTAGAAGCACTCCACGTTTTTACAGACTCAGAAGGACAGCTTACACAAGAACAGCTAGCACAACTCGACTGTTTTATAAAAGCAGACTAGCATGCATGGAATAACAACTTCCAGGCACGTTCTGATTCACACTCTTGATATCTCTTGTATGCCTTAGAAGCTTCCTTTATACTCAAAGGAGAATCTCCAGTGAAGCTTCTTCATTGGACAGAAAAATGTGGAGAGTCTGTTCCAAAAGGACAAAACACCCTTCCTGCATGTTCTGAGAAAGTATCTTTGTCTTCAACATGGCAAAATCTTTGTCTTTTCCTTTTGTCACTGTTGCAAAGGCTTCAACAAAAAGAGGAATGTCAACTTTGCATCTTTCTTCTTTGCTAATGCCATTTGATAAAGAAAAGGGTCTGTCACCTTTTCAATATCTGGTTGTCTTCATGTGACAGAAGATCGTGGGCAGGCGTGTGCAGTTCTGTTTTTCCACTTGTCGTCGATTGTAAACTGATCTGTAGTAAAAAACAATACAGAGGACTTGGAACAAATTCCCATAAAGTTTTTACAACCTTTCACAAAGAACAGAACACTTGTAAACTGTCCAAGCTGCTCAACAGAATAGAGCAGCGTAGACAGTTTATGTCGAGCCTGTTCAGCAGAAAGAACAGCTTGGACAAACTGCCTTTGTTGCAACGAATGCAACATGGTAAACAGCTTTAGACTAATATTGCAAATCAATTTCAGGTATCAATAAGGCATATAACAGGCCTTAAATTCAACCTTCAAGTGCATCAACAGGTTTGATTTAAAAATCTCCCCCTCAGATGTACAGCAGGTTTGATTGAGGCCTTTTTGTGCCTAACACAAGGTTTCCTTTTTCTCAGACCGGGTATTCCTAAAACTTAAAGCTTTCGTATAAAATTGTGTTTCCTTATCCACCTCCTCCCCAATCATACAATTACCTACTGTGCACGTCCTTGTCCTTCCCACGATGCAGGAACCTCTAGAGCGGTTGCTTCAACATTAAAATGTTCCTAATGACATTTCACATTGCATTTGCTTGTATATACGATCTCCAAGCACCATATTTTCAATTATACAAACTCTCATCTTCATCTTATACGTTCATACGGATCTTACATTTGAGGTAAATTTTCAATTAAAACACCATGGATGATCCAACACACCAACTGTTTGTTCAAATGTATGAACCATGTTACTTTTTATTTTCTTCCAATTCTCTGTTTTATGGGCAGACAGGATACTCACCACAGGTTTTATTTTATATTTTTTAAATCCTTCTACTATATCTTTTTATGTTGTCTTTCCTTAGCATAGGTTTTATGTCTCCTTAACCAACACTGACTAACATCTTTTTTTTTCTCTTTTTAACTTACATCCTACTGACAATGACATCAAAAATGAATCCAAATGCTGCTCAAGGTAGCAAGTGAGTGTCATTTTTATACATAGCTCTCTTGTTGCCCTAATTTGCATGAGCATGCCTTTGTTAATTATAAAGAACTGTTGCTTTTTATGTGTTCGCTATAGTTGTTTACTTACATAGATTTTCTTTACGTATATAATTCATGTTTGTTCTTGGATGATAGTTTTCCACCACCTGCTCCGAATGACACATAAAATACATCCTTTGGCTTCCTTGAAGCCTAATCAACCATACTGGAAGATCAAGGTTTTTTGGTTACAGTCAACAGAAATATGCGACAATATAAAAACACTAGAGGAGATGGCTGTGTTTTTTCAATTGAATTCCTCAATGAACATGTGAGTCTGCATGTGTCCTTTATATAACGTTCCATTTCTTTTGACCACTTACAAGTGTGTTTCGGCATCAATTTACCGTGTCTCAAAATCTACTTTACAGGGTACGCAGATTCAGGCTACCATGTTTAATGATGCTGCTAAAAAATGTATGTTTTCAGACATAAGAATCCCCATATGCTTTGGCAGATGAAATATCAAAGGAGGTCTTCTTTACATGCTTATTACATATGAAATGAAAATAGATATGCTCATTAAAGTTTTTGAACAAATACCTCGAGGTTGACTTGTTTGAAAGACAAGGAAAACGTGGTCTAAACCTCGTAAGGTGGAGATGGGAAGAGGTTGTTGATATCGACGAGCCTCCTGCTTTTCCTCTTGACAGTGAACTCGAGCAACTACTAAAAAATGACATATTTGACGTTACACTTTTAGATGAAGAAGTTTCCATACATAACAATAACGTTGATCGCGCAATGGAAATTTTTTTGTTATTATATCATTTTTGGACATAAAAATATTATTTTATATTCAACATGTTATGTTCCCATGTAAATGACTGACTTCTTTTTTAAAGGTTTCAAGTTACTCGAACAATCGAGTTGGAAAAAAAAAAAAGAAAACATGCAGCATCCATCTACTGTTAATACTTATCGTCTGAAGGATGAACCTGATGCTTATCAACATGAAGACCTAAGTCCTTGGTAGGTTCAATTTTTGGTTTCTGTTCTCCCAATTGGAGTTTCATTTATTCATTTGTCCATATACATCCTCGCCTCTGCCTCATGTAAAAACACTTTTTACAGGTCCGATGATGGAAGCACACAAATGACCCTCCAATCTAATTTATCTTATTCAACACCTCCACTTAAAAGCGAGGGTTAGTTAGTGCCAGTTTTTCCCCGGTTCACCGGGTAAACAAGACTCATTTTGGAGTATTTAGTTGAATTCTTTGATTCTTCAAGTTCCCTTTTTTTTGGTATGTTTATATCAAAGCTTTCCACCATGTTGATGTCCTGCTGCAAAGTACATTTCGGTTGTCTTTCCTTGCAAACCGAAGAGATCATGTGTTTAAAAAACATCTTCGGTTGTATGTATGTCTTTTGATTCTCTGTTGCTTCTTCTGTTCTTTTTGCTGTTGGACTGGTCTGATACGCCTCCTAATGCAAACGTATTTTCATACACACTATAGAATGTACACAAATTTGATTAGCTTTAGTAATTTTTTACTGGTCATTTATTTTTGTAGTTGTTTTCAACAAAATATCCAAAATATTTGGCATTCGGTTTTTCCAAAGTCTTTATCCATGTCGTTCCCTTTTCCTTATGCCTACTATTAGATTTCATTGTTTTAATAAATGTATATATATTTGTTTACGTGTGCAACCTATGGTTCAACATCAATCAGATACATGATATTCATAGCTGCTACCTTTGTTCCATTTACGTTTACAAAAATTATGTAGTCAAACACTATACATCCATTTACGTAGTCAAACATGATGGACCAAAACAAAGCTGCTAACCTGATCAACAACATTCCTTTGTAACCTTGGCCACTCGTAACATGATCTTACACAGACCTTTGACAAGTTCGACGTGTCATAAAACAATCTTACAATAACGTTGACAGTGTCCTCATTTTCCTATAAACATGAACTCAAATTTTCGTTTCTTTCAATACTTGTTTTTAAAATTGAATGTTATTTTTTCCTTAAATAAATAACTACATTAAAAAGGACAATTCGTGTCCTTGATAATATTTTCGCATTTTTAAGATTTTAAAAAAAAATTAAGTAGATGATCATCCGAAAAACACACATTTACGTGATTACGTCTCCTTAACCGACACAAAACTTAATTTTGTAAACAGTCATATAATCTATTTTCATTTAAGGGTAGACAAGAAAAAAAGATACATTATAAATTTAATAAAAACTTGTTCTTATATTGTATATAACCAAACTGTTGGGAATTTATTCAAAGTAGTTTAAGCTGTTAGTTAGATTTCTCAAACTGTTAGTTTATTTTCTGTGTAATTACAACGTTCAAGCTGTTAGTTGAGAAAGTTCGAGCTGCTAGTTCAAAAGTTCAAGCTGTCAGTGCAAAAGTTCAAGCTGCTCAACAGATAAAGTTCAAGCTGCTCAACAGTTTAACAAACAGAAAGTGCTGAAATTCAGGAAAAGATTTATATTTGAAGATTCAAGCATATCTACTACCACAAGAAATCAGAGTTCCTCAAGGAAACAAATCAGAAGGCTTTATATATAGATAGAATAGGTTTTTCTATTGTAAGTCTGCACGTACAAGTTTTGATTTAATTGTAATTGCTTTCTGATTAAGTTTCTCAAGCCTCTAAGGTTTTAAAACCCTAAGAACAGTCTGTGTTCTTCGTCTAATCAAACAGATTAGAGGTGATTGTAATCAGTGAGTTGGCAATACAAAAGATTTGATTTTTGATTATAATCATGTGTTATTTATTCTTAAAGTTTTTCTTAAAACAATTAAGTGTTATTCCGCAAACTTCTTAATTGGACTTTGATTCAATACAAGGTTATTGGTTTTATACTCTGATTTATTTAAACTAGTTAATCTTAGGTGGTGATTTTGATCCTGACAAGTGGTATCAGAGCCACATGTTTTTCTTTGTTTTCAAAGTCAGAAGCTTTCTTTTAAAACTTTTATTTTTCTACAATGGAATTTGATAATAGTAGTAGTGGATCTGGGCAAGGACTCAAAGTGCCTATGCTCAAACCCACTGAGTTCGAGATGTGGAAACTCAGGATTCAACAGCAAATTCAATTTATTGATTATGCCATATGGGAAGCTGTTAAATTTCCTCCTGTAGTTGATCCGGAACTAGATGTTGAGGGCAAGCCCATAAAAACACCTCCAAAGACTGAACTTGAAAGAAAGGCTAGAATGAATGAAGTGAAAGCTCTTACTCTCTTACAGATAGCCATTCCCAATGCTTATCAACATCAGTTTAAAAATTTCTATACCGCTCATTCTCTTTGGGTTGCTTTAGAGAAAAGATTTGCTGGCAATGCTAGCACCAAAAGGAATAAAAAAGATCTTTTAAAACAGCAAAATGAAAACTTTTCTGGTGGCAAGAATGAAAACCTTACTCAGATTTTTGACAGGTTTAATAAGCTGATAATTGAATTGGAAAGTGCTAAAGTCAGCTTGGATCAAGATGAAGTAACAGAAAATTCCTTAGATCACTTGGTGAAGAGTGGACAGTCTATGCTGCTCAATGGAGAACCAAAGATACTCTTGATGATATAGAGTTGGATGATCTTTACAACAGCCTGAGAGTGTTTGAAACTGAGATTAAGAATAAAAAGAAATCCTTTTCTTACAATCATAACACTGCTCTGCTGTCATCAGTATTAACTTATAAATCTAACTGTTGTGATTCCTTTTCAGGTGCTGATGGTAACTCTACGGAAGTTCATTTTGAAGCTTTTGTTGCAAATGATGGACTGTTTGCTCTAAGTGCTGAAGATTTAGAATAAATCCATCCAGATGATCTAGAAGATATGGACTTGAAATGGCAGCATGCTATGTTGACTATGAGAGCCAAAAGATTCCTGAAAAGAACTCGCAGATCAAACTTTCAAGCAAGACCAGAACGCAAACCAGCATTTGATAAAACAAAAGTTGAATGCTTTAAATGCCACAAGCTTGGACACTTTGCCAGAGAATGCAGATCCCAAGGTCAACAGCCACCAAGACCCTAGCAAACTAATCAAGCTTCATCATCACAAGCACTTGTTTCTCAAGAAGACAATGTGTTTGACTGGAGTGATCAGCCAGAAGAGGAGTTTCAAAATCAAGCTCTTATGGCAGAAACATCTAATGTCGCTTCCACTGATCTACCATCTGAGGTAAATGCTAAACTCTGTTCTCAAACATGCAAAAATATGGTTAAAAAGTATAGAGATCATAATGAGAGCATGTGTAAAACTCTAGCTAAGATGGAAGGAAGGAGATATGAATACATGCAGGGTATAGAAGTTCCTGAAAAAAAGATCAATGACTATAATGATAATGAGATTCAGATGGGACTTGATAGAACATATCATGAGTGGGGGAAAAAGGAACTGAATAAGAAAATAGAGACCCTAAATAAGAAATTAGATGAGGCTGAACAGAGGTGTTAGAAGCTAACAAGAAAATAGAATCTGTTAATATAGATCTAGGAAGCTTCAAACTGGCAAATCAAAAGCTAGAACACCTAATGGAGGTTCAATTTATAGATAGGGTTAAATCTCAGCTCAATCCCAAAGAAGGTATAGGATACAGAGCCACTCCATCCCCATACAACAACAAATACATTCATCCCATGAGTGAAGTTACTGATAGGCTTGTTAATGAACCATTAGATGAGACAATGACAACTGTAGATCCTATCCTTGAAAACAGTCCTGAATCTAAAGAAGAACTGATTCCAAATGAAGGCTTTGAGTGTAAAGAAGTTGAGAGAGAACCCAAAACAATGAGTGCACCTATAGAAACCCCTAACCCCAGTGAGAAAGGAAAAGAGAAGATGAGTGTATGCAATGATGCTCAACATGTTTCTGTATCTTATAACTGTAACATTGCATCTTCCTCAAAAATTAATAAAAGGGGTAAGACTGTTCCAATCTGCACATGCCAAAAACAAGGTGTCCAAAAGTTTCCCAAACAACAACAAGTAAGGGGAAATCAAAGGAACAAGAACCAGTTATGGTCTAACAAAACTGGTTCTCCAATCAAATCAATCAAAAGATGTTTCGATTGTGGCAGGAAAAACCATTTGGCCAGGCATTGTTTGTATAAACCATCTGTTGCAAACAGATTATGGTTAAAAAACAGGCATTTGTTCAAAACACAAAAAATTGAAAGGCCAAACCTCCTGTTACACCAGTTCCAAAGAAGATAGTTGACCACTGGTTCTTAAAAGTCAACAAAAGACAGCCTACACACCAAAAACAAGTTTTAGCAAAATCCAAAGCAAATATTAAACAGATATGGTGTGTTAAAGGCAAAATCACAGATCAAACTGCTGATGCAAATATTGAGACTGTTAAGTCTAAAGTTGGAACTGGTAGTGTAAATTCTGAAGCTGTTAGCACTAAACACCCAGTTCAAACTGCTAAGTCTAAAACTGGAACTGGTACTGGATCATCTGAGACAGTTAATGAAAAGGATGGAAAGAACACCTGGAAACCTCATGTCATAACGAAATACTCTTTACAAACTCCACCAGTGGATCTCACTAAGTATAAAAAGAAACAAACGATGTTTAGTTATGTCAATGCACAAGGACAACCCAAAACCAATTTGGTTTGGGTTTACTCCACTACTAACTAAGCTTTTATTTGTGCAGGGCACCCGTAGGTCACAACATAAAACAAGATGGCCTTTAGATAATGGATGCTTTAGGCACATGACAGACAATTCTGAATGCTTGTCAAATTTCAAAGGCTTTGAAGGAGGATTTGTTGCATTTGGTGGAAATTCCAAGGGAGGTAAGGTAAAATGGTAAGGGTACTGTCAAAGCAGGCAATATGATTTTCAATGATGCTTTGTGTGTTGAACAGCCGAAGTATAATTTACTAAGTGTGTCTCAAATTTGTGATAAACAAAACATTGTTCAATTCACAGATTCTGAGTGTATTGTCCTTTCAAAAGATTTTAAAATCCCCGATATCTTGTTTTACTTAGAACACCAAGGAAGGACAATGTCTACTGTTTGGACACAGATCTTTTGTCAAAATCAAATACTTTGAGCTGTTTGATATCCAAAGCATCATCTAACGAGTCTGCTCTTTGGCACAGAAGGATGTGTCACATGAACTTCAAATCTATGAATGTTTTAATCAAAAAGAATTTAGTAAGAGATTTACCACAAAAGGAGTTCATCTGTGATGATCATTGTGTAGCATTTCTTAAAGGCAAGCAACACAAAACTTCTCATAAGGCCAAAGAAGTAAATTCAATCTCATCTGCTCTTCATCTTATTCATATGGATCTCTTTGGTCCAACATCTGTGTTGAGTTTGAATAAACGATCTTACTGTTTAGTCATCGTTGATGATTTCACCAAATTTACATGGGTCTACTTTCTTAGGACTAAGGATGAAACTGCTGAGCTAGTCAAATCCTTTATCCTTAAGATAGAAAACCAATCAAACATAAAAGTTAAGGTGATCAGGTCAGACAATGGAACTGAGTTTAAAAATCATATCCTACACAGTTTTCGTGATTCTAAACGTATTGGAAGGCAATATAGTGCACCAAGAACACCACAACAAAATGGTGTAGCTGAAAGGAAGAACAGAACATTAATAGAGGCTGCTAGATCCATGCTAGCTGATTCCAAACTACCAATGACCTTTTGGCAGAGGCAGTCAATACAACTTGTTGTGTGCTAAATTGGGTTCAAGTTGTTCAATCACAAGGGAAAACTCCATATGAGTTATTCCATCATAGAGTTCCCCTAGTAGCCTATCTAAAGTCTTTTTGCTGTTCATGCACTATTCTTCACACTAAAACTAACTTAGGTAAGTTTGAAAGTAAGGCTGAAGAATGATTCTTTGTAGGATACTCTACTCAAAGCAAAGCCTATAGAGTATATAACAGTGTGTCTAAAACCTTTGAAGAAAGTGTTAGTGTTGAGTTTAATGAAAACACTGCTAATATCAAAGGCACTGGTCCTGATTGGTTGTTTGATTTAGATTCACTAACAAATTTTCTGAGCTTTATTGAGTATACTGCAGGAACTGATAAAGACAGTGCTGAAGCTGCCAACACAAACATTCAAGCTGTTGGCACAAAGTTTCAAACTGTTGAATATTCCGATAAATGGGATGAGTATACTGTACTACCACTTCTATCTTGTGACCCACCAGGGGTACTGGATGCTCAACATGATACAAATCCAGATTATGAAGTGCAAATCCCAAATTTTGAGGTAACAGCTTCATCCAATAGGGAAACAGTCCCACCTTCTGGTCAAGCTGTTCCTAAAGCAGAATCGTCAAGTAGTCCTGAAGGAGATGATACAAATCTAGGAACATCATTTTAGAGTGAAAGAGAACCCACACTCAGGGTTCACAAGTATCATCCTATGAACCAGATAATGGGAGACCCACGCACACCTGTGCAGACAACGACAATGGTTCACAAGGAGTCAACTGATGCTGAATCAGCAGTTCCTGAATTCAGTCTAGCTGCCTTTGAACATGCATGCTTTATGTCACAATTAGAACCTAAGAAGGCATCTGAGGCTCTGAAAGATCCATCTTGGATTGAGGCAATGCAAGAAGAACTTTTGCAGTTCAAGATTCAGAATGTATGGACTCTAGTTGACTTACCTAGAGGAAAGAGAGCAATTGGTACAAGATGGGTTTTCAGAAATAAGAAGGATGAGATAGGGGTAGTAATCAAGAACAAAGCAAGACTGGTAGCACAAGGATACACTCAAGAACAAGGAATAGATTATGATGGTGTCTTTGCCCCAGTAGCAAGGATAGAAGCCATCAGACTGTTCCTAGCTTATGCCAGCTTCAAAGGATTCAAAGTGTATCAAATAGATGTCAAATCTGCATTCCTGTATGGTACAATCGAAGAAGAGATTTATGTATGTCAACCCCCTGGATTTGAGGACTATAAGTATCCAGACAGAGTCTACAAACTAGACAAAGCCCTCTATGGACTCCATCAAGCACCAAGAGCATGGTATGACACTTTGTCATCATACCTTCTACAAAATGGATTCAAGAGAGGTACTCTGGACAAGACATTGTTTACAAACTCCATCAAATCAGAGATTTTGCTTGTTCAGATCTATGTTGATGATATTATTTCTGGGTCCACAAATGACACTCCGTGCAAGGGGTTTGAGACGTTAATGCACAAAAAGTTCCAAATGAGTTCAATGGGAGAACTAACCTTCTTTCTAGGATTGCAGGTTAAGCAGAAGCCCACAGGACTTTTTATAAGTAAATCAAAGTATGTTAATGACATCCTGGAAAAGTTTGGTTACAAAGATACCAAAGTTGCTGGTACTCTGATGGACACTCACAAGCAGGTTGATGCAGAAAAAGATGGAGTGGATGTGGACATTCACCTATATATATCCTTGATTGGTTCCGTAATGTATCTCACATCTTCTAGACCTGATATAATGTTTGTTGTTTGTGTTTGTGCCAAGTTTCAATGCGCTCCAAAGGACTCACATCTGTTTGCTGTTAAGAGAATTTTTAGATACCTCAAGGGTCAACCACAGTTGGGCCTATGGTATCCTAAAGACTCTCCTCTTGTACTAACAGCCTATTCTGACAGTGACTATGGAGGCTGCAACATTGACAGAAAATCAACAGCTGGTGGATCTCAATATCTGTGAGCAAGACTGGTCTCTTGGCAGTGCAAAAAGCAAACAACTGTTTCCACCTCCTCTACTGAAGCAGAATATGTAGCAGCTGCCATCTGCTGCTCCCAAGTGATGTGGATTCAGAATCAACTGAGAGACTATGGTATGAAGTTTCTATCTACTCCTATTTACATTGACAATTCAAGTGCAATAAGCAGTGTAAAAAATCCAGTGAAATTTCCCAAAACCAAGCACATAGACATTAGATTCATTTTATAAGAGATTGTAATGAGAATAAATTAATCCAAGTTACCAAAATTCATACAGATGATCAGTTAGCTGATCTATTTACAAAACCATTTGATGTAGGAAGATTCACCTTCCTAGTATCAAATATTGGTATGGTTAATATGGATTAATTTGTTTTTCATCATTTTCTCTTATTTTATGAAGTACATATTTATTTCATATGCTTGATTAAGGGGGAGACACTGTTTCATTAGAATACGTTTATTTTTCAACTAACAGGTTGAGTCTTTTCTCAAGCTGCTAGTTCATTTCACTCGAACTGTTAGTTGTTTTCACTTGATCTGTCAAAGTGTGCAGGGTAATTCTGTAATTTTCAATAAGTGTGTGCGCGGGACAGGATTTTTTCTCTGAGCGATTCACACACAGTTGATTCAAACCCTAAATCCCCGTCTTCATCTCTAATGGAGTTTGTTAAAGAACACAACTGCCTCCCCTACTCTCTCAAACATGCTGATCTTCACCCGTTCCATGACATGATGGACTTTCTTCGAAGTTCCCACATCCATTATGCTCTCACCATTAATCCCACCATCTATGTCGCCCATATAGAGCAATTCTGGAAATCCGCCACGATAAATACCTCCAATGGAGTCACTTCCTTTGACTCCATAATCGATGGCAATCTCATTACCATCACTGAGGAGACCATCCGCCAACAACTGCATCTTCAAGATGCCTCAGGTATAACCGATATATCCCATACTGCTTTACATGAAGGACTTTTTGCAATAGGGTATAGGGGCCCTACTGATTCTTCTACTTTCTTTAAGGCACATTTTGCCCCTAAATGGAAATATCTTGTGCATATCATCCAGCAGTGTATAAGTCCCAAAAGAACTGGTTGGTCTGAGTTTTCTTCAAATATTGCCACTGCACTAGTATGTTTATCAACATGCCAACAGTTTAATTTTTCAAACATGATTTTTCAGGGGAAGTTGAGGCATCATGCCCTAAAGAATGGGAAATTTTTTATGTATCCCAGATTTTTGGCTGAACTAATTGCAAAATCTTGCAATAATTTTAATATTCATAAAAGGATACATGTTTCCCATAGGCACTCTTTATCATCAATAAAAAGACTTTTAAAACCTAGTGCCAATTTTTTGAGTGTGGATGTCCCATTGCCTTCTACAATGCTGGGCATCAATCCAACAAACAGAGGAGAGGGTCCTGAGTAGGCTCAGCCATCCATCACTACTTCACCCCCAGGACCCCAACCCACTCCTCATAAAACAAACATTCCCTCTGCTCTTTCAATTACACATACATCCCCACCCCCCACACTCCTAAAATACAAAAGACAAAGGGTTTCAGGAGCTCCTTCCTCCTCAGCCCAAGCACCAGTGCCAAATATCCATGTGCAGGAGGACACTTCTGCATAGAATATCCAAATGGAATCTACTGAGGCCTCTCCCTCCCTCAATTTGGAGGTGGACATTCCATCAGAGGATGTCCATATGGGGTTTGTGGCGGACACTACTGATGTCTCTGCACAAGAGGCACGTGCCAGTGTCAACATCTCTAAGACCACACCCATGGCAACAGAGGGTGTGCAAGCACCTTCAGGAAGTCCCCAGTACCAAGAACAAAGGGGCTCAGATGTTTCTACCTGTGGAATTCCTGCCAGTGATAGATCTCAAATACCACTATCATTTGATGATCTTGAGGCTAGTATGCAACTCAAGGTATTGACGGATCCACAGCTGAAACCTGTTGTAGCCATATTGGAACATTATAAGTCCCTTATTGCTACACAAGGGGCACAAATCACATCTCTGCAACAGACCATAGCAGCTCAACATCAACGTCTGGATTATTTTCATCAAGGTTTACCCTCTGTGGAAATAAAATTGTTCAACTTGAGAAGATGGTTTGAACCCTGATTGCAAAGGTTGTGGGTACACCTGGCCAAACCAATGCATCCAAAAAGGGTGAGAATCAGGAGATCTCAACTTCAGTCCAAACAACTTCAACGGCCCCTATAACAGTCCCAGTTTCTAGGCTAACAGTCCCAACAGCTACTCAAGCTGTTAGCCTAGAAACTCAAGCTGCTCCTATCAGGACAACTGGAGTTGTCATCAAAGAAGGCTCTCAGGCTCCTGCCACAGCAGTCCAATCCACAGCATCAGCTTCCAAAGATAAGGGTAAAGGCATTCTCATTGAATCTCCAAAGATTAAATTATCTTCTAAAGAAGCCCAGGTTGTTCATGATGCTGAGTTAGCAAGGAAATTAGCAGAGGAACAGGATGAACTCTTAGACCAGCAAACCCATGCTCAAATGAAAGATGATGAAACCTTAGGTGATTATCTAAGAGGGTTAGTGGTCAAGCAGAATCAGAAGGAAAGGAAAATGCCAACAAGGCATTCAAAGGCAGAACATAGAAAATTTTTGATAAACTTCTCTGCATCAGCTGGAATACCAAGAATAATGGCTCAGTCATGGCCAACAGAAAAGCTGCAGGCCTTACATGACAAAGAGATGGAAAAACAGAAAGCAGCCAAAGTCTCCCAACAAGAACTAGTTCAAGCTGGTGTCAGAGATCCTTCTTCTCCTGGTCAAGCTGGTGTTAGTGATCCTCCTCCTCAAACAAAGATGGATCAGGTAAATAGAGTGTTGTTTGAGCAACAGCTTCAGAAGGCTCTAGAAATTGAAAAGGCCCTGGATCAGTATGACTTCTCCGAACCGCCTATTACTTACTGGTATGCCAAATCAATGGATGACATTGATTTGAATTACCATTTTGTAATCAGAAGAGAAGCTGGTCCAGAAGAAGAATATAAGAGCCTAGTTCAGATGGCACAAAGGCTGACTAGAGGTTATCTGACAAAATTGCATCACATTGGGTCTTCTATTCATTCAAGGTCTCACTATGTATGGGTTCAGAGAAATGTAAAAGACCTTAGAAGCATTTTTGATCCAGAGTCTACAAGAGTGGAACTGGAAGCTGCCAAGGAGATGAAGATTGTTCAGATTGATATATATGCAAAATCAATGACATATCGACTCAAATTTGCAGACGAATCTAGCAGGTTCAACAATCTTGAGTTCTTTAATCTACCAAAGACCTGGCTACTTCAAATAAGCTCAATGAAAATTCACTGTGACAAAGAAGAGTTGAAAAGAGATTTCATAAAGGCAATAAATCAGAAACTTTCACAATTGTAAGTTTTTGGATGCCTTAGTTTGTAAATAACAGTTTTACTTTGTTTTATTTCCTTATTTTGTATAGAAACTTAAAGTCTTGTGTAAAGAGTTTAAGTTAGGGGGAGATTGTTGGGAAATATTCTAAGTAGTTCAAGCTGTTAGTTAGATTACTCAAACTGTTAGTAAATTTTCTGTGTAATTACAACGTTCAAGCTGTTAGTTGAGAAAGTTCGAGCTACTAGTTCAAAAGTTCAAGCTGCCAGTGCAAAAGTTCTAGCTGCTCAAGTTCAAGCTGCTCAACAGATAAAGTTCAAGCTGCTCAACAGTTTAACAAACAGAAAGTGCTGAAATTCCGGAAAAGATTAATATTTGAAGATTCAAGCATATCTACCACCAGAAGAAATCAGAGTTCCTCAAGGAAACAAATCAGAAGGCTTTATATATAGATAGAATAGGTTTTTCTATTGTAAGTCTGCACGTACAAGTTTTGATTTAATTGTAATTGCTTTCTGATTAAGTTGCTCAAGCCTCTAAGGTTGTAAAACCCTAAGAACAGTTTGTGTTCTTCGTCTAATCAAACAGATTAGAGGTGATTGTAATCAGTGAGTTGGCAATACAAAAGATTTGATTTTTGATTATAATTATGTGTTATTTGTTCTGAATGTTTTTCTTAAAACAATTAAGTGTTATTCCGCAAACTTCTTAATTGGACTTTGATTCAATACAAGGTTATTGGTTTTATACTATGATTTATTTAAACCAGTTAATCTTAGGTGGTGATTTTGATCCTGACACAAACCAAATATTTGATGACATGATTCACGTGAAATTCAATTATCTTTATTTTTTATATAGTAAAACACACGAACATAGATCTTATATTTACATATATTCTTTTACGTTTTTTCACCCATTTTTTGAAAAAAATGTCTAGGTTATAGTGCAACTTATAATATGTTTCCTTATCTTCAAGTCTTTCATAAAATTTTACACTTTCTTAAAAAAAATGTTTCAAGATTTCCTTTTTCTCAGACCGTGTCTTCCTAAAACTTAAAGCTTTCGTATAAAATTGTGTTTCCTTATCCACCTCCTCCCCAATCATACAATTACCTACTGTGCACGTCCTTGTCCATCCCACGATGCAGGAACCTCTAGAGCGGTTGCTTCAACATTACAATGTTCCTAAGGACATTTCACACTACATTTGCGATCTCAAAGCACCATTTTTTCAATTTTACAAACTCTCATCTTCATATTATACATTCATACGCATCTTACATTTAAGGTAAATTTTCAATTAAAACACCATGGATGATCCAACACACCAACATCACACCAACTGTCTGTTGAAATGTATGAACCTTGTTACTTTTTACTTTTTTCCAATTCCTTGTTTTATTGGCAGACAGGACCATAGGTTTTATTTTTTATTTGTTAAATCCTTCTACTGTATCTTTTTATCTTGTCTATCCTTAGCAAAGGTTTTTTGTCTCCTTAACAGACACTGGCTAACATCTTTTTTCTCTTTTTAATTTTCATCCTACTGATGACAATGACATCAAAAATAAATCCAAATGCTGCTCAACGTAGCAAGTAAGTGTCATTTTATACTTAACTCTCCCGTTGCCCTAATTTGCATGATCATGCCTTTGTTATTTAAAAAAACTGTTGCTTTTAATGTGTTCGTTATACTTGTTTACTTACATAGATTTGCTTTATATATATATATATATATATATATATATATATATATATATATATATATATATATATATATATATGTTTGTTCTTTGATGATAGTTTGCCACCACCTGCTCGAGTCCGAATGACACATAAAATACATCCTTTGGCTTCCTTGAAGCCTTATCAACCATACTAGAAGATCAAGGTTTTGGTTACAACCAAGAGAAATATGCGACAATATAAAAACACTAGAGGAGATGGCTGTATTTTTTCAATTGAATTCGTCGAAGAACATGTGAGTCTGCTTGTGTCCCCTATATAACGTTCCATTTCTTTCGACCACTTACAAGTGTGTTTCGGAATCAATTTAACGTGTCTCAAAATCTACTTTACAGTGTACGCAGATTCAGGCTACCATGTTTAATGACGCTGCTAAAAAATTTTATGACATATTTCAAATGGGAAAAGGGTATTATATCTCAAAAGGAACCTTAAAGTTGATCATGATTATGAAATGATTTTATATGAAACAAGTGAAGTGGAGGAGGCGATAAACAAAACTATGCCTTAACCTTCAACAAAATTCGATTTTGTTCGAATTGATCGGTTGGAGGCATATGTCAATTGCAAGGAGCCTGTTGGTAACGTATCAAAAAAACCCCTAAATCCTACAGTCCTTTTCTTTTCTTTCTTACCACTGCTGTAAACCTTATTTTTAATGGTTCTTTTAATTTGGATGTCGATGGTGTGGTGTAACATGTAGCACCAACAATAAGCGTAAGAAGGAAGATTGACAGTCAGATTATTCCAAAGCAGGATATCACAATTGCAGATGATTCGTAATCTAATTTAGTTTTCTGTCACAATTCATTGGTTTCTCTGAATTTTTTTAGCCATGTTTAATGGAAATTTTCGCTATCTTTCAGTGAGAGGACTGGTATCATCTCCTTATGGAATGAGCTAGTGATTATTGCGGCTGAAGAACGTTTAACAATGATCGATCGCAAACTGGTTGTTACAATGAAATCATTGCGAGTTGCAGAGTTTCGTGGTAACAAGCTCTTAATAATGCCACCTTCATTGTATAAGTTGTTGTTTGCATTCCTTTTGCCTCCCTGTATTTATTTATTTTTAACCATACTTAACATCGATACTTTTGATACCTTGTGCCTCGATCAGACACGCCTACAACACACCGTATACTTAATCTTCATTTTGTGTTACAATTGTTCTAAGCTATTAGTCATTGATGCTATGCTTTGTTGTTAATCAAACTAATTCATTATATACGAGTTTGTATGTCAATCTATCTGTCCTTTTCTTATGACAAATATATTACTTCAATAAGGTAACTAGATTTTCTGGTGTTTCCTCCTTTTATCTTATAGGTGTTTACTTATGGACATTGAGTCAGACCATTGTACAAATAAACCCTGATATACACGAAGTTCATAGGCTACGTTCATGGTAACATGTTTACTTGGTTTTCACGAACTTATAGTGTTTATAAATATGATATATGTTCTAATATCTTTAAATATTTTGCAAGTATGAATCTAATGGGAAAGATGCTATAATGGTTTCTATCACCTCTTGTTCAACTCCATTGAATTTTGTGTCTCAGTCCATGTCGTCAGACCGTCTCACACTTTCTGCTATTACTAGTAACCCGTCTTTGGGTGCTGATAAGGTATATTATTTAATAACATATTTGGTTTAGTAAATACACTATCAATTTATTCTGATGATCAACTAAATTACTATCTTTATAGGATCACCATGACTAAGCCTAACAAACTTTGTAGTAAATTATCCTCTGAAGACTGACCTCATGTTTTACCGGTCTCCATAAATTTTTATTTCATTGTGTGTTTTTGTATGTAGCCTGTATCCATTACCATACGAGCTTCTATGAGCAACATTAGGTTCGATCAAACATTTTCGTATCGAGCATGCAATATCTGTATGAAAAAGGTTAAAAAAGATAATGATTGTGGGTATTGTTGTGATAAGTGCCACGAAAAAAAAGGAAAACTGCAACGTCAGGTTTGTTGTCCATGCGTTCACAAGTTTTCTAGGTATCGTTGTGTGTAACTAGGATTCCTTCAATTTTCGGTCTCATGTTTATGGTCATTCTCAGGTGTCTGTTTGTAAAATTTCTTGATGCAACTGCTGAGGCTTGGATTATTGTGTTCAACGATGCAGCAAAGAAATTGTTAGGCTGCTCAGCTAATGAGCTTGAGAAAACGAGATTGAAGGTAACATGTTGAATCAGTCGCTTCTATTGTTTAAAGTGATGATGCATTCTAATGGAAATTCCACCTTTCTCTTTTTAACTTTTTCATCATCTTTTATGTTGTCTATTATTTTTCTAGGAAGACGATATTGTTAGACATTTAATTTCGATCTTGTGACTTTCTTTAGTAATAATTATTATTAGTTTATTTCCTTGTAATTCATTTCTACACTTTGTTTAGTTGTTTCTTTATTTTAAAAGTTGAGGGGGGCAATTATGTAATAGTTGGATAGTTGCTTGTATTCCATTGTAAAGGGAGACCCACCTAGTGTTTCCCACATTCAGTCACACGATTATTGAATTACAGCCGCCGCAAATTTTGAGAAAACATTCTCTGTGTCATTGTCATCATCATTCTTGCAATCATTGAGTTCTTATTCTGTTTTGCTTGAATGTTGGTGTGATTATTATATACGAGTGCTGATAATACTGGGAATACGTTTACAACAGGTACTGAATTGTTAAGCAATTGAAGCGATCTGCATGGGTTCCACGTTGTTAAGAGTAACCGTTGCACCACATGAGTTCAAGAATGAAAAACGACATAGGATTACCATTAACGATGTTGCACCGGTTGACTTTAACGCATAATCTAAGCTTTTTCAGAAAAGATATGCATGAAGACATAAAACATTTTACGTCTGTGCTAAAATTAGTCTTTATTATTGTTGGAAAGTATGACTTCTGTTTGGTAATACACTGTTGTTATTTGTAATTCCTTCTAGAAATGTGTCTTTTATATTATCAGGATCGGTATATTCTTTGGGAAGTTTACGGTTGCAAAGTTCTTACATGACCCAACAAAACTAAATGACCCTGTTGCAACAAAAGTTCCACAAACTCGACATGTAAATAAAGTGTTTTAAAGATGGATCGACATGAATTTAATACGAAATATTTTCAACCGATAAAAGGTGACCCGTGGTTGCCCAATTCATCCCGATTGACCCTCATATTTTTTCAAATTAAGAAAATAAATAACTGTTTGTAGGTCCCAAAAGGTTTCTCAAGTATGTTGTTGTAAGCTTTAGAGGGGGAGGGGGTGAATACATCAATTTAAAACTTCATGACACTTTTCTCAATGTTTGTATGTATCTATATCAACAAGTGTTAATTACAAACAACTTTGAACTGCGGATTAGTTCAAACTGAGATGACAGAAAGAACAGATAAAAAACTAATCTAAGACACACTCAGACTGATACAATGAATTCACTCACTAAGATGCACTCACTGTTTTTACAAGACTGACAGACAGGTTGGATACACTCAACTATTCTTTTCAAAGCATACCTTGCATGCATCAAAACACAATTCTTTTGCACGCTTTGGATATTTCTCTCTCTTGGTTATCTCACATTCCTTTGAAGTGGAGTGCCTTTTGCAAAAAATACAAGATACCTTTTCTTCACATTCTGACAAACAACATTTGTCCCTATGTAGCAGAATCTTTGTCTTTTTCGTTTTGTCTCTGTTGCAGATTGCTTTACCTTAAAGAGGAATATCAACTTTAATCATTTCCTCTTCATGTATAGCCATTTTGATATAAGAAATGGTCTGTCACCCACTTCAAATATCCTTTTTGTCTTCATGTATCAGAACAGCTTCGGCAGTGTAAGCATCTTCTGATTTTCCAATTTGTCTTCGACTTGTAAACTGATCTTCACGTCCAAGACTTTTCATAATGACATGGCAACACATTCCATAGAGTGTATATCCTGTTCACAAAGAATAGAACACTTAGCTTTGGTCCAAGCTACTCATCAGGCATGAGCAACGTTGACAGTTTATGCCAAAACTGTCCAACAGATTAGGACAGCTTTGGCAATCTGCCTATGTTACAACTAATGTTATAGGGTGAGCAGCTTCGGGTTTATATTGCAAATCACTTTTCAGGTTTCAATAAGGCATTAAGAGGCCTTAAATTTTACCCTTAAGTGTATCAAACAGGTTTGATAAACAATCTCCTCCTATGATATAGAACATGTTTGATTGAGGCCTTTTTGTTCCTAACAATCTCCCCCTATTTGAAATAATCAGCGTAAGCTGATTCTATCAATGATCACTATATATATTTTTACATTACAATTGCTGAAATGAAAGTGTAACATTGAAGTAAAGTAAAAGATCAGTTTATATATACTGATATTGATTCTAACAACGCATGTTTTTACATAAGTACAACTGATGTACTGAAAAAGGATTACAACAAATGAAAATAAGTACAACTAATGTACAAAGAGAATTCAACATATTTGGACTTTTAAAGATGGGAGCAAGTAATGGTAAGCCTGTCTAACTGATGAAAAGCTTTCTTTCTTCACCTACTCAGTAAAAGATGGACCTTGAAGTTGTTGTTGTTCAACCTTCTGATGATAATGTTCCATAGTGTCATCAATTTCCTCTATCTCATGTCTTAGGATCATGAAATCTGGACTGTCAAGTTCTCCTCTTTCATAGAAGGCCTTGAGCTGTTCCCAAATAATTTGTTGGTACACCCTGTGTGACGATAGCAGTCTAAAGTGTGTTAGCATTTTGTGTAAGTCATGTTACAAAGGTTTTGAATAATAAGTAGTATTTGATATATGTGATTTTGTGTGTTTGATATTTATTGATTGTATGTTTGAACTTGATGTAATGTATTACAAGAAGTTCAAACATAAAGTCAAAGATTAATTCAAACATCAGTTAAAACATATATTCAAATAGAAGTTTGACATGTGAAATTCGAATATAGGATAAATTCGTATTTAGCATAGAAGGTAAATTCGAATTTGTCATGTGGACAAATTCGAATGGGCCTTGGGCCTGGTTCGAGTTTGTCCCATGACAAACTCGAATGGGTCTCTATAATTAGGGATTAACTCGAATGATTAGGAGACTTTTGGAGAATTCCCGTGAGTGATTAGCAGAAAGCGATCTCGAGTTTATCAACAATCTGTGTGTTTTCGGAGAGAATCATTTGCGTAGGTTCGTTCGTAGTCGTTCTTACAACGCTGTGGTAATCTCCGTGTTCCGTGTGTGTGATATATCCGTCAAGCTGCTAACGAGGATTCCGCACTCGTTGGTGTGTGTCGCGTCTAGATAGATCCGTGGTGTGAAGACCTTACAAGTGGTATCAGAGCCTACGGGGTGTACGTGTTCTTCGTGTTCATACGATACATCCTAGGTTTCTTGACGTTTTAGACGGTGAATATCACGTATTTTTGAGGTTTTCGAGCTTATCAAATTAGATTCCAAGAAATACTTTGTTGTAGTTCACGTTTTTGATCAAAATTAATATTTTTAATTGTAAAAATATTGATTTAATCTAAAAAACTTGAAAAACTCGAGGTATTAGCCGTTTTTCGAATTTGCGGCGCTCGAATTTGTTAAGGGGAAATTAGTGTTTGCTCATTTTCGAGTTTGACTGCCTATACGCTCCTTTCGAAATTGTTTAAAGTTTGATTCGAAATTGGCCATTTCGAATTTGCTTGGATCGTCGACTTTAAACTAAAGTCGAATCAGTAATTTCGAGTTTAAGAGGACCTTCAATTTTCAGAGGACCTTCGAGTTTAACAGGACCTTCGATTTTAAAAGGACCTTCAAATTTAAGAGGACTTTCGACTATAGGAACCTTCGATTTTGTCATCAATTTCGAACTTAACTGGATTTAATAACTTAATTCGAATTTAATCCGAAATAGGTTTAAATTTAATTAAATTCGAATTTACCCAAATTCGAAAGAATTAATTTAAATTAATTTCGAATTAAATTAATTAAGTTTCAATTCAACTCTATTCGAAACAATGTCAAGTCTGCAAAGGTTTATGGAGATGGATCATGAGGTTGGAAAAGCAAATTCTCCGCCAAAGTTGATGAAACTTGAATATTATTACTGGTGGAAGGATCGGTTTGCTGACTTCGCAAGATTTAATGATATGCGAATGTGGATCTGTATCGACGAGGGATACATTCCACCTACTGCAGAGGTTGAAGGTCGTCAACGAGTCTTATCATATTCAAAGATGAAAGATGAAGATAAGAAAGTTTATGAGGCTGAAAACCGTGCATTCTCTGTCATTCGGATGGCGTTACCTCAGGAAATACTACATACCTTCCGTAATCAGAAGACATCAAAAGAGCTATGGGATGCCTTAGAGAAACGGTGTGAGGGTAACCCGAGGGTTAGAAAGAATCGGATAGAGATGCTCAAGCAGCAGTTTGCTATCTTCAAAGCATTGAAGAATGAAAAGCTGGAAGAGACTATCACACGATTCTATCATCTGTTAACTGAGATAGACAGCCATGACGTGGAGTATAGTGAAACTGAGAAGAATAACAAGCTTCTGGATGCTTTACCGGCCAAATGGGAGATGTATGTGGCCTTAATAAAGCATGATGAAGACAAATACTATACTCTGTCTCTAGAGAATGTTGTAGGAACGCTGAGGGCGTATCACTTTGAGCTGTTAAAGAAGGAGACGGATTATGATCAAGTTCAAGATCCGGCGATGTACTTTGGGAAAACAAAACCTTCAGTGGCCGCTGAATTGAAGACAACTACATCTTTCTTCTCGGGAGAGACTTCGTCACCGGCTGAGATAGAAGACTCACAGAGTAGGGCTTTCTTAGGGTTTGCTAAACCAGAAGAAAACCAACATCAGGCTACACCGGCATCTACGTCTCAAGAATATTCAAAGATGCCTATTAGTGCAAAATCGGCTTAAGACCATCTGAATTTTTTGGCTTCATTCGTGGCCGCTTACGGTAATTGCGTTTAGGGCAAAATCAACGATCCTGCGCTTTGGGATGAAGTTTACGATCAGGTAGACCCTGATGATCTTGAAGAGAAGGATCTACAATGGCAACTGCCCATGGTAACTCAGAGAGTTAAGAGGTTCATCAAAAGGACGGGAAGAAATCTGAATGTGAGTAACAATAGAATTGGATTCGATAAGACCAAGGTTAAATGTTACAACTGTCAAGGGTTAGGACACTTTGCTAGAGAGTGTCAGAGACCAAAAGTTGAGAACTACCAGGGCCAGTATCAGAATCAACAGGGACAATATCAGAACCAATCATAAGGGCGATATCTTCCAAGTAGTTCTACCATTCAAGCGAATATAGCTGGTCTGTTATCCAATGTCACATCAGACAGACAGCTTGAAGGAACTTATGACTGGAGCACACATCCAGAGTCGAACGCTAGAGCCTTTATGGTTGAAGTGACTGAGACTGGAAGTGAAGGGGCAGAGGAAATCACAAGGGACGACACTCAGAATGAAAGCAGTCCGATGTGGGTAGAGAAGTCAGATGATCAGACAATTCTGGAGTTTGCCGCTCAGATGGCCAACGTAGAATCAGATCATACCAAGGTAAGTCTGAACTTTTCTCTTTTCCATGAGTTTTGTGTTTTATGTGCTACATCTAACGATAGGTTGAATTTAGTACTAGAATCACATCAAACAATATCTCCTCAAAATGAATTTAAAAACAGATAATGCTAGCCTAATGGATATACAACAAGATCTTAGGGATAAGCTAAAGGCTGATGCACAAGATGTTATAGTTCTAAAGGACAAACTGAGCGAACAGTGTGTTAGGTTAGAACTCATGTATGAACATGTTGAGGCATTAACCAAGGAGCTTAAAACCAAAGACATAGAGCTAGCTGAATCTAAGGTAAAGGTAGCTGAGGAAAATAGTATACTTGAAAAATTTAGGAACTCATCTCTTAACCTAGGGAAAATCTTAGACGCACAGCGTTAGTCTAAGAAGCCTGTAGGTCTAGGATATCATGAGAGTCCTCCACCTTTCAACGATAACTATGTACCTCAACCTCAGGAGAAAACTGAGAAATCAGTTGACTCAGAGGAATTATCGGAACCAGTGTCTGAAACTGTAAAGGAAAATGCAACTAAGGTGACTGATAATACTATCAAGATTAAGAAAGTTAAATTTGTGCCATCCTCTAGTGAAAAACCTGTAGGCCAACACAAATTTGACTTTAATGATCAAGATGATGAGCCAGTCGCTATAGTGGAACCAAGAGAACCAGACACTAGGGAGACACCTAAATCAAAGGGCGCACACAAAAAGTCAATTGATAAAATGTCTTGCTTTAGATGTCACGAAAGGGGGCATGTTGCTTCTAGCTGTCCGCATAGGAAAGTAGATACTACACCTAAGATGGGAAAGCCAGAACAATCTAAGCCTTCTACAAGTGTTGCGAGCACTAGTAGTTCTCAGAATACCGAGAAGACTGTGCAAGTTGCACCAAAATCTGCTGTGAAACAAATACCGGTGTCAGGTCGACCAAAATAAGTGATTCGGACTAATTCACCAAATCGATTCATTAATCAATCTAGGTCTAGACCGCAACAACAATATAGGAGTACTACACCTAGCAGAGCTTACACTCCGGTTAGGTCACATACTCCTGTTAGACATCAAACACCGGGTAGAGCTCAGGGATATCAATCGAATTGACATATAATCGTAGTTATTCAAGAGCTCAACAGCAAATGCCTACACAAAGGCAAAGAGTGAACTTAAATCACTCAGCACCACAACAAACTCCAGCTCAAAGACCCAAGTCACCTGAAAGGAGAGATGGGTATTTGAAAGAGTTTAAGTATGTGGACGAGAATGGTATTACCAAGTAAGTTATGGCTTGGGTTCCCCGTGATAAGTAACCTATTTTCTTTCATGTGCAGGAGATAACCACAGGTCTAAACAACAAATGGTTCGTCGACAGTGGTTGCTCCAGGCACATGACAGGGGAAAGAAGTCTACTCGCAGACTTCAAGGGAGGGAATCGGGGATTCGTATTGTTCGCTGGTAATAAAGGAGGAAATATCACGGGTACTGGAGTGGTCACTAATGGGACGATCAAACTGGATCAAGTTTATCACGTTGATAAACTGGTTCTTAATTTCATTAGTGTATCTCAAATCTGTGATTAGAAGAACTCAGTACTATTTACCGATGCAGAGGCGTTAGTGCTAAAACCGGGGTTCAAAGTACCTGAAGAGTGGATACTGATGAGGGCTCCAAGGAAGAATGACCAGTACATGCTCGACATGAACAAGTCGGAATCTTCGATGGGACCAATTTGTATGCTATCTAAAGCTTCAGAGACTGAGTCGGTTTTATGGCACAGACGCATGACACACTTGCACCTGAGAAAGATGAACTATATTACGAAGAATGGATTGGTGCAAGGTATTCCTATGAAGAGTTTTCAGTTAGAGGATAAGTGTCTACCGTGCAAGAAAGGAAAACAACACAAGAAGGCACACAAGTCCAAGACTCAGAACTCCATCGCAGCCACATTCGATTTGTTGCATATGGACCTCTACGGACCAATCAACAAAAGGAGTATAGGTGGTAGTTGGTACTGTTTAGTTATTAATGACGATTACTCACGTTTTTCTTGGGTTTTCTTTCTAGGTACAAAGGACGAGACGACTGCTAAGCTCATCGGGTTCTTAGACCAAATGGAGAATTCATACGGAACAAGGGTTAAACGAATTTGTAGTGATAACAGAACAGACTTTAAAAACACAGAAATTGGTGTATATTGCCTATTAAAGGGCATAGTGCATCAATTTAGTGCACCTTATGAGCCACAACAAAATGGGGTGGCCGAACGGAAAAACAGGACACTGATTGAGGCAGCAGGGACCATGTTATCGGATTCAAAGCTTCCTACCATGTTTTGGGGGAGGCAGTGAATACCGCATGCCATGTTTTATACCGGGTCCTTACTGTCAAATCTTTGAACAAAACCTGTTATGAAGTTTTGAATAAAAGGCCACCTAATTTAACTGGCTTCGAACCTTTTGGGGTACCATGTACTTTAATGAAAACAAAACATCAACCTAAGTTTGGTGAAAAGGCTGACGAAGGATACTTCCTAGGTTATGTGCCGAACTCACCAAACAAACAAGTTTTTAATAAATCTAATGGTACTGTAGAGATTGTGTATAACATAAATGTCACAAGTTGTACACATGAACCCCAAACTGGTCTGGAATGGTTATTTGATTATGACAAATTGTTTGAGTCATTTAACATTCCTTTGGATGAAAATGCAGGTACTATCGAAAAGGACATGTCGTCATTAAATCTGAATGAAGAGGGTCATAGCTTTCCTAGGACCACTTTTCAATCAACATCCGAGCCTACATCAATTGAAGATAGATCTCCAGAAGTTACTGATTCTGAAGTGCCTACAAACGAAAATCAGACAACTACTTCTAACTCTGAGGAAAATGTCCACGAGGAAGAAAATGTGGAGTCTGAATTCGTTCCCCTGTTAGGAGAGATAGGATCTAATTTGGGAGATAATCTGAGAGTTGACGAGATAGAGACATCTAGGATCAACAGGAACCATCCTATAGAAAGCATCATAGGAAATCCCAATGCGGGTGTGAGGACTAGGAGTAGTTTAAATAACAACACAGTGTTGTTGTCGTTGATAAACGACTCCGAGGCCTTTCATACTTGCCTCTATTCCTGCTTTATCTTGCAAGTAGAGCCGAAAAATGTGCAGAAGGCACTAAAAGACAACTCTTGGGTTGAAGCGATGCAGGAAGAACTGTCACAATTTAGGAAACTAGAAGTGTGGGAGTTAGTTCCATTACCTCGAGGAGAGGTTGCAATAGGAACCAAATGGGTTTTTAAGTGCAAAAGAGACGATCGGGGTATAGTCACTCGCAACAAAGCAACACTGGTGGTAAAGGGTTTCAACCAAGAGGAAGGAATCGATTACAATGAAGTGTTCGCGCCAGTAGCAAGGCTTGAAGCAATCCGTTTGTTTCTGGCTTTTGCTTCCTTCAAGGGTTTTAAGGTTTATCAACTAGATGTTAAGAGTGCTTTCCTTTATGGGAAAGTGAAGGAACTGGTGTATGTGGAATAGCCGCCCAGGTTTACAGATCCGAAATATCCAGACAGAGTATATCGATTAGATAAGGCTCTGTATGGATTGCATCAAGCACCAAGGGCGTGGTACGAGACTCTATCCCACCATCTGTTGGAAAATTGGTTTGAAAGAGGAAGGATAGACAGTACGCTGTTCGTGAAGCGAAAAGGAGAACACTTCATCTTGGTACAAGTGTACGTCGATGATATCATCTTTGGATCATCAGACGAGCAAATGTGCAAGGATTTTGAAAAGGTGATGAAGTCAAAGTTCGAGATGAGTGCAATGGGTGAGTTGAACTTCTTTCTGGGTTTTCAAGTTGACCAAAAGAAAGAGGGCATGTTTATCCATCAGACGAAGTATGTCTACGACATATTAGAGCGCTTCGGGATGGAAGGAACCAAGCTGACAGCTCAGTTCAGCACGCCGATTCAAGTGAACCACAATCTCGGACCGGGTACTGAAAGTGATACCGATGCGGAATCGACGTTATATCGGGCCATGATTGGGTCACTTATGTATTTAAATTCATCTAGACCTGATATTATGTTAGCTGTTTGTATTTGTGCAAGGTTTCAAGCTAATCCGAAAGAGATGCACATGAAAGCTGTGAAGCGGATTCTACGATACCTCAAGTCGAAACCGAAGCTGGGACTTTGGTATCACGCGGAGGGAGATCTGGAATTGGAGGCGTTCACGGATTCAGACTACGGAGGATGCAGCCTGACGTGCAAGTCAACAACTGGAGGTTATCAGTTCCTAGGAGGGAGACTTGTTTCCTGACAATGCAAGAAACAGACTTCGGTAGCCGTGTCAACGTGCGAGGCCGAATATGTTGCTGCTGGTAGTTGCTGTTCACAGGTTCTGTGGATACAAGAACAATTGCGGGATTACGGTTTGACTTATACTCATACTCCTATTAGGATAGATAACCAGTCAACAATTGCTATTACTAATAATCCAGTTAAGCATAATAAAACCAAGCACATAGACATAAGACATCATTTTATACGTGATTGTGTTGAAAAGAACTTAATCAAGCTGGTAAAAGTGGCAACAGATGATAATAATGCTGATTTATTTATCAAAGCTTTTGATAAGTCACGTTTTGAGTATTTGATTCAACTAAACGGAATGCGTAATTCAGAGTGAGTTGACCTTAGTAGAGTTTTATTTCTTTTTATAGCAGTAGTATTTCTTTCTTTTTATAGTAAGTTTAGTAGCTTAGTTATGTTTCCTTTTATAGTAAGTGTGGTAACTTAGGATAGTTTCCTTTTATAGTAAGTTAATAGGCTACTATATTTTTTTTACTTTTTCTTATGAAAAACAAAAAAAAAAAACAAAAAAAAGAGAGAGAGAAAACCATAAAAAGTTCAAAAAAAAAGAGAATATTAGAAAAGGAGTTAAAGTCTTAGATGCATAGGTTCAAAGTGACTAAAATTAGCACAGTCTTTACAATCTCTAAGTGTTAAGCTTTCACACATAATGCACCTAAAAATCTAAGTGTTGTACCTTATCTAGTTTGATATGTTGGTAGGCATAATACATATAGGGAGTCTCGAGGCTAATAAAATATTCAAGAAAAAGTCAGACGTGTCACTAACTTAGATGTATGACCAATTGGTCTTAATTTTTATGTTAGAGACATACAGACTTTGATTCTAAATGAGGTATGCAAACTTTCTGGGGATGTATAGCAACACCAGATACATCTTAAAGAAATGGAAAGAATTGAAAAATCATGATACTGAATTGAGAGTCAAACCAAGTAACTCTGTTGTACGTAAGTACAGACCTGTTGTCTCTGTTTTGATTCGAGTTAGTAAGATAAGTCGCTTTGTTGTACGTCGGTACAGACCTATCACCGCTGTCTTGCTAGCTTTAAAAATAAACCTTAAGACAAACTAGGACACTTTGTTGTATGTAAATACAGACCTGTGTCCGATGTTTGCCTTTTGAAGAAAGTTTGCAATACCAAAAAGTTATAATCGTTGTGTGTATGCCTTGATCATAAAAGTATGTCTATGTATGAGTCACGTAAGGTAATTTCTTGATAAATAAAAAGGCCAAGGGATATTCCGAAGTGTAACATGTTTAAAGGGAAAATAATACCAACAATCGGCTAGAAATGTATGTCACGACAAACAATCAAAGGAATCAAAAATTCCTAAGTGTGAAAGTTTGAATACTAAAAGTGCGTATTTGACACCGCTATCTGATTGAACCTTTTTCTTTCGCTATACTCGTCAAAAATAGTCTGTTAAGTGTTTAAGTTGTAAAATTTTCAAATAATGTAGATTAGTCCAAGTTTAATTTTTGTTCACAATTTTACCTATAATTTATTTTTACTTATTTATTTGTATTTGTATTTGTATTTTTATTTTTACTTAGGAAAAAGGTCAAAATTACTGAGGGTGCGTTCCTAGTTGAATAAAATAAACACTGCGTGAAAATCTTGTGCTCAGGGTAAAAGATTTGGCATAGTTTATTCCGTTACACGAAAAAGTTGTAAAAGTTGAAAAACTTGAATTTATTTCAAAGATTTTCTATATTTTCAAAATTTTCAAGTTCAAAATCGACTTTAAGGTAAAATCGAAATGCATGTTCGAATTTGGCATTCCCTTCGAGTTTGGCATTAAATTCGAAAGATTGTCACAAACTCGAATGTAGTTGGTATAAATAGGTCAACAGTGACAAGTCATTATCACCTACCTTCGAATTTGTGTCTTCGAGTTTATTGTGAGCGATTTCGAGTTTGTTCCTTCGACTTTGCCGTTTTCGAGTTTCATACTATTTGTCGAGTGTTTGTCTATTTGTGTTCGAAACTACTAACAAATCTAGGTATAATCAACAGTGTTGTACAAGATTTAGGTGGTTTTAGACTCCATTTGAGCCAAACTTAACGGATTTTGAAGTTTTAATGGTGGGAAGTTTGTATTTCAAAATAACAAACTTTTAACCGGTGAAACATCAAATTCATTACAAATATCTTTGATTAGAACCTATTAGGACTAATGGATGTAATTTTCTAAGTCTAAATTGGTTAAAATTTTGGATTTTTGTTGTGATCCGTACCGATGTCTTCGAATTTGATCTTGCATTGGAGTTTGATAGTGGCTTCGAGTTTGTCACTATACTCGAAGATACCATTAAATTCGAAACTAGGGTTGTTTCGAACATGTCATTCGAGTTTGCCATTATATTCGAATTATTTGCTTAAAATTTAAATCAAACTTGTAGAAACTCATATGTGTTGGATTTTGTTCTTACACAAGTTCAAAATAAGACAAATTTGAATTTAAACAAGTTTATGTTTATATGGATAATTCTAATATTTTATATACTTTATTGTGCAGATATGGCAGATAGAGATTTTGTTCCAAAGCATAATATGGTCATTTCTCCGGACCATGAGATACCTGAGGCTCAAGCATACCGCCAAATGGTGGACTTTTTGGTCGGTTCAAGGATTTCGTATGCTCTGTCGCATAACATTCAGATCGTATTCCCATATGTTAGAGAATTTTGGGAACATTTACAAGTCGACTGTACGGTTATTCCAACAGTATTAAGGACGAGGATTGCTGGACACCCTCTAGTGTTTTCAGCTGACGTATTGCGCAGAGTGTTGCAGCTAGGCTCTCCAGAGCAAGAAAATGGGCCGATTGACTTTCCGTTAGCAATCAGGCAAGCAACATTTATCAGAATGGGATATAGTTTGGATGTGACTAAGTCCTCATACATGAAGAGTGGGCTGATAGGGCAATGGCGATATCTAGCACACATCTTTATGGTGTGTTTTGCTTCCAAGAAAGCAGGATTTGATTATATCGTATCGAATATTCAGTCAGGGATGATAGCGCTGGTGTACAATCAGAAATTCAGCTACTCAGAAATGTTCTTTGCGGAGTTTGTCCAGCAGATAACAGCTCCGGCAAGAGAAAGATTTCTGTTATATCCAAGATTTGTGATGACGCTGATAAGGTATTTCCTGCCGAACCTGCCGCAGCTGAACGATATTCAAAGCGTTGCTGTCATTGATAAAAGAATTTTTGAAGACTGCCAAGCACATAGAGGTGCTCTGGCTAGGCCAGTGGAGGCACCACTATTTGGTGCGGCGGTCAATCCAGATTTCCAAGTCGGTGAAGGTGCCAATTGGGCAGGGGAAATTCAATTTCCACAGCAGCCACAACAACAACAGCAACCGCAACAGCCAAGGCCTCAGCAACAAAGGAGGAGGCAACGACCATTAGCGAGACAAACTCAGTCTGCTAGGCCTTCAACAAGCCATGTGCAAGAGCCGGAAGAGGCTGGCCCATCAAGTGCAGCAACAGTCTCTGATCCAAGGGTCGAAACTTTAGAAGAAATTTGGGCATCTGGACCACATGCCAATGAGGAAATCACTGCTGAGCTCGTTGGAAATATCTTGGAACCTCCAGAAGGAGAAGAATATGTTTTTAGGCAGATAGAGGATTATGTACATGTTGAAGAAGAGAGTGGTTCAGAATCTGAGTCGGAAGAAGAAGAAATAGAGGTTGAGGCACCAACCACAGTGACAGAAGATCCGTCTATTCACATAGGCACATATGGATCGAGGTTAGTGGTAATTGATGAAGAAGCTAGAAGGAGAAGAGCGTTGAGAGATTCAGATGAGGATGACTCGGACTTCGAGGTTGAGGATTCTACTCCTTTGATACCCAGGCATAGGGCAAAAAGACACCGATTTATGCAGGGAGCTTCATCAGCCTCTGCTTCTGAGCCAGAAATGCCTACCGTTCACCCATCAGAACCAACATCCATTCCACCACCACCACCACCTGTTCAAACATCCATTCCCTCACAAATCATCCCAACTCCCATCTAATCAATTCCATCCACTTCATCAACCTCCACATATAATCAAAGGTTTTCTGAGCTCAGGAGCAAGGTTGACTTCCAGCAAGTCCAAATCTTTCAGTTAACTAAAGCTATCGGGGAAATACAGGCGCATAACGCAAATGTTGACAAAGATAATGCTGAGTTGAAGAAATATGTTGGAAAGATTGAGGAAGAGAATCTGGAGCTTAAAACTTTTGTTGCAGATCAATCTGCAATGATCAGAACAATGAGGTCCCTTATTGAGCAGCTATTGAAAAATCTAAAAGCTCAGGGGGAGACAAGTTGTAGAGATGCTGAGGAACAGCGAAGGGAAGGTGATGACGATGGCAATGATCCCAATGCACCAAAAGAGAGTGAGCCAGTAGATTTTCATGCTGCTCTATATGCTGAAGTTCAGGGGGAGCCTAGTCAAAGTGGTGTTGAAGGAGGAGAAGGAGGTGAGGCTGGTTCTTCAAAGACTCATGAAAGCGATATGATAGACGCCTTGAGAGATATTGAGGAAGAAATAATGGATTTTGATTTTGAAGAGGAGATAGAGGAGTTGGAGGAAGGAGAATTCGTACTGGAGGATATAGTTGATTGGAGATCTGACGATGAAGTGATAGAAGACGAGGACGATAATGTCAACGAAGTGATTGTCAATTCACAGCCTATCACAGAGTTATATGTGCGAGATAATCACAATGTGATTGATATAGATGAGATCAAAATAGCCTCGTTCGAAGACTCTGAACTTGAAGAAGCAGAAAAGGAGCCATCCAGGGCTAATTTAATGAATCTATGGTTCAAGAAAGAAGAAAAGAAAGAAAAGCCGAAGATGAAGAGAAGAATGAGAGTTCTGGGATCCGAAAATATTTCTGGTGGAATTATAAGCTGGTTCTTTGAAAGAGAATTGCAGCTATTCATATTGAAAAGGAGAGATGGACTTCAATACCTAAGGCCGACGCTTAGAGTTTTTAATACATTGCCGAAGGTTGAAGTAAAGGAGTTGGCATGGAAAGAGCTAATTAATATTAGTGACGACCCTTATGCTGAAGTAATTGCAAAGATTATAAGAAAAGAGGGTCGGTCAGGTAAATTTGAGAGACTAAAGCCAGGGACCGGCAAGAGAGTAGAAGATGAGACAAGAATAGACCCCCATACGGGAAGGTCATGGGCTAGAATGGTGTATAAGCCCGTCAGGTGTCTAAAGAAGGTGCCAATGAAGTCCATGCCACAAGATGTTCTCAGTAACATGAAGTGGTGGTACATAGATAACGATACTGCTGAAGCAATAATGGAAGATACAGAAGACAAAGTAATTTTGCGAGTGTATGATCCGTTGCATCTAATAAACTTATCGAAGGACGACCTGAAGAAGCTGAATGATCAACCTATCTTTTTTCATGAAGGATGGAGGTCTGACGCCAGGAAGTACCAAAAGGTAGTAAAGGTATGTATAGATGCAGGACTATATGCAGGTAGCAGTATATATAGTTCTAGTACCTAATCAAAATGTAAATAGTTAGAAGCTATCGTCAAGGGGGAGTCTATTGTAACACCCTGTGTGACGATAACATTCTAAAGTGTGTTAGCATTTTCTGTAAGTCATGTTACAAGGTTTTGAATAATAACTAGTATTTGATATATGTGATTTTGTGTGTTTGATAATTATTGATTGTATGTTTGAACTTGATGTAATGTATTACAAGAAGTTCAAACATAAAGTCCAAAGATTAATTCAAACATAAGTTAAAACATATATTCAAATAGAAGTTTGACATGTGAAATTCGAATATAGGATAAATTCAAATTTAGCATAGAAGGTAAATTCGAAATTGTCGTATGGCCTGGTTCGAGTTTGTCCCATGACAAACTCGAATGGGTCTCTATAACTAGGGATTAACTCGAATGATTAGGAGACTTCTGCAGAATTCCGGTGAGTGATTAGCAGAAGGCGATCTCGAGTTTATCAACAATCTGTGTGTTTTCGGAGAAAATCATTTGCTTAGGTTAGTTCGTAGTCGTTCGTACAATGTTGTGGTAGTCTCCGTGTTCCGTGTGTGTGATATATCTGTCAAGGCGCTAACCAGGATTCCGCACTCGTTGGTGTGTGTCGCGTCTAGATAGATCCGTGGTGTGAAGATCTTACATAATTGCTCTCCATCTTGAATGTTGTTCAAAAGTATTTAAGAGTCTAAAGGCGATGACTTGCTTGAGACCAACCTTTTGTAGATATGAGGCTCTCTGAAAAAAAAATTAATTTCTTTGACAAGGGATCCACAAAGAATACCCCTAGTTCAGGTTGTTCAATAAACTTACCCTCATCGGGTTCAACTCTATTGGGCAGGCTATGATCAACTCCTTTGATCTCAATAGCGAACATTCCCTGCTCAATCATTATTATCATCTCCTCATGCTCTGTATCATTTCTTTGTCTCCTGGTGTAACAACCCAATTTTTAGCCGAATTTATTATCTGATTATCGAACCAATAATGTAATTTTATTACATTATTTGAGTTATAATTTAATTAAGTTTTAAAATATTTAATTAAAATATATAAATATTTAAATTATGAATTAACAAATTATTAAGATAATTAAATAAAAGATATATAAGATACGAAAGTAATAGCGGGTTAAGTAGCAAACATAACTAGTTGAAGTATATAAACGGAAATTAAAATCATAAAATCAGATTCTTGACTCTCTCTCTACTCTCTCTTTCTCTAGATTTCTCTCTACTCTCTCTCTACTTCTTTAGAAAAATTCTACCAAACCGACCGACCGATTATCAAGATTTATACGTTACCGGAAAGATCTCGAAGCATACTACAACAATCTACTATTATATGCGTGATTTCGTATGAGTTTAAGGTAAGAATTTACGTTTAAGTTTTTATATTTTTCGGTTTTGAAGATATAATCTCGAAATTAAAATTCTTACGTGATTTAAGCTAGATTAACTTGAGCTTTAACTAGAAAATGTATAATATAAACAAATTTAGGTTTAATACTTAGTATATATAAGATTTTAGACATGAAAATGTAAGATTTAAAGCTGTAAATGAAGAACAAATTCGAGATGCCAAGAACAAATTCGAGTATAGCTAAAATGGAACCAAAATCTCGAATTTGTCCCTAAATTCGAATGGGTTTCGAATTTAACCCATGATGTTCGAATTTAATCAGCTAAAGTCGAAGATGGAATCGAATATAGCTAAAATCGAACCAAGGATTTAATTTTTGGTTATTAAATTCGAATATGGTAGACTTTTTACATTAAATTCGAAATATGTTATTAAATTCAAATAAGGTTAAATCTTGGACATTAAATTCGAAATATGTTGATTTTGTTTATTAAAATCGAATATAGTTTGACTTTGGACATTAAATTCGAAACATGGATTTGAGCTAGTTATGAAGCATCGAATTTAGTCAATAAATTCGAACAAGGCTTTGATTTTAATATAGCCTTCGAATTTATCCTCATTTTTTATTTTAATTCATTCGAGCTTAGCATATATATTAATTATTATAGAAGACTTAAAATAATTAATAGAATTTAGCAATATTTTATCAATATAATTAAATTTAAAAGCAACTAAGTTTAATATTTGGAATAGATTCCAAATTAATAATATTACTTATTTATTAATCATAATATCATAAAACTTGGTTCATGTACATAATATTGGTTTAAATTTAAGTATTCTATATTTGAATTTATGTGTAAACTCGAACCCCATTCTCTAAAATTGAATATCTTGAATAAAACCCATAGACAACATATAAAATAACAAAATAATTAGCTTAATGATAATATATATATATATATATATATATATATATATATATATATATATATATATATATATATATATATTCACTGATCTTTAGTGAATATTAATTAACAAAGAATACGAATGAAAGAATTGATTATATTGAGACTTTGAGATCAAAGGACAACGAATGAATAGTGAATATATTATTCAGATGATATAAAGTCTAATAAATATCAGAAATGATATGATTAACAGATTGAGCAACAAGCAAAATGGCAAGCATCTGAAAGTCTGACATAAGTCAGATAGTGGTTCTAATCCACTACAGATTGTGAGCAACAGAGCCAGAGCCAGAAAGTGCAAATAACCAGTAACTGTGAGTTGTAGATTTTACTTTAAACTGCAAATTATGTGAATTCAGACTTTTGTTGCAGGATCCTGATTTTATTGGCATTCTGATCTTGAGCTTATTGATATATATTATCATAGTATATTTACTATGATTTGTTGAGCTGAGCATTTGTTCTTCCAGAATATATTTCATTGACGAGTCATTTGATTGTTAAGCTTAACTCCATCACTATTGCTCAGTGTTGGGTTAATGTTAGGCTTATGATGTGCTGATTTACGTGATGAAAGCACAGAGGGTAGCTAGAGCTGAGCATTCCGATGATATCCATATAGAGCTTTTACTGGTAGCTAGCCCAATACGTGGCTGATCCCCACTAATGATGCGTGTGTATGGACTTATCATCATCCGAGCATTCCTTATGAATTCGTCTAAAAGTCTCAAGAGCAACAACAGTTTTATAATTGGGAGCTGAGCAAAGTCGCACATCTAAAGAGCATTTATTGGCCAATGTCCCTTCGAGATTTGAGCTGTGCATGAGCCTAGTGCAGTGCATATAGAGCTGAGCCGTGCATGAGCCGAATGTAGTGCATGTGCTTTCGCGTTCATTATTGCATGTTAAATGTGAAATTCTACATTCTCACTAAGCAAATAAGCTTACCTCGTTGTTGCATTATTTTTCAGGTAAAGGCAAAGGATTGGCTGGACCTAGTTCATAAGGTCAGGACATTGAAAGAGCTTGAAGTGCATTAGAACCTGTTCCAAAACCTTGGTATTTGATTAAAGATAGAGCTTTGGGGTTTGGGCTAGTTTACATTTGTGCTTTGATGAAATAGTCTAGAAGTTTGTACCTTATATTTAGTTTTTGTCTCTGTTTGTAATTAACTTTTATTCCGCAATTGTTAATTTTATCTTAGTTTCATGATTGATATTGCGTTGCTACTGGGCCTTGACATGAGACCTTTGAGAAATCTTGGGTCTCACAGGATGGTATCAGAGCAATAGTTTGAGTGAATCATTGTATTACGTGTAATACATGATCTCAAACTTGTGCAATGCTATAGTATCAATCATGACAGGATGACTTGAACTAAGATAGGTTTCAGAGAGTAGTAGGACGGGGCATGAAAGGGTACAATGTGTTAGACTAATGAGCTAAATATTTAGTGATTTGAATTTCAGAGCTATGTCAGGAGAAGGTGGACCATCAGGTGGCATGACCTCAGAGCAAGTCCTAGAAATGATGCAACAACTAATTACCTAGAATAATGAGCAACAAAACAAGTTTATGCTAGAGCAAATTGAATCAATAAAGAAAACTGAAAAGAGAAATAAACATAAAAAGAAGCAAATTGAACAGTCAAGCGAATCGGAATCCGATAATGAGCATGTCAATCAACGAGTTGTACAGCCAAAAGGCTATAGATTCAAAGACTTCAAAGCGAGTGGTGCCATACCATTTGAAGGCACAGTAAATCCAATACAAGCGTTAGATTGGATAAGTCATACTGAAGAGATCTTCAGTATCTCAGAATGTCTGGACAGCAATAGAGTTAAGTTTGCTACAACACTGTTTGTTGGAGCTGCTAGAGCCTGGTGGAAAACACAAAGGAGCATCTATGGTGAGGAAGCAATTACGACATTGGACTGGGAGCAGTTCTTGGAGATGTTCAACGCCAAATACTGTCCAACAGACAAACAAGACGAACTCGAGATGCAGTTGATGCAATTAATACAAGGAACTAAGACCGTTGATGAATACGAGCATGAGTTCTCGAGACTTTGCGGCTACTCGTCATATCAAGTAGCAACAGAAGATCGTAAGATAAACTGATTCAGACTGGGTCGGAATCCAACATATAGAAGACAAATGAGTAGCATAAAGTTCAAAACGTATCTCAGTATTGCGGAAGCAGCAAGGATGATGGAGCGGGAATTCACAGATTCTAGTTGTGAACCCGTTATGATGGCTATAATTCCTACTTGTCCATCTCCACCTAAGAAACAGAAATCAAGTAGATTCTTCAGTTCATCAAAGTCCAGTCAGCAGCAGTCACAAGCGTCCTCTACACCTCAGAAGACTAGAGTCTATTCCCTACAGTCAGCAGCGCGACCGTGTAAACGCTGTAACAAATTTCATAGTGGACGCTGCAACCCTAGAGATGTAACATGTTACACCTGTAACCGGATTGGACATGGAAGTGATGAATGCCCAGAAAGAAATGACGTATGCTACAACTGTGGTGAGCGTGGACATTATGCCAAGCGTTGTCCAAATGCACGCATGCTTACTAATCCTGAACAACCAGGTGGCAGAGCAATCCAACAGAGTACTACAATGATACCTACAGCAAAGGCGCGAGTTTTCCATATTACTGCTGAGGATGCTGAGGAGACACCAGAAATGCCAAAAGACCACAATGGTAACTAATAATAAGTTTCTTTTATGATAAAATGATTTAATTCCGTTACCATCTGAATTTCAAATCCAAAGTAAGTATTGAGTTAACTGTACAACCTTGTCATCAATAGTGAATAATGCGGATGACATATGGGTTGTATCAGTTGAAGTTACTATACAAATACATTTTCCAATCAGAAATTATACCTATAAAACCAAAATAGGTATTGTAATCTGAATCATGTATGATTCAAAACCCGAGAGAAATTGAAATTTAATCCTAAAACACGAGCTACTTGGTAAATCCTTGTAATCTGAAAGATTACAGCGTGTCTTATAATGATACAGAGGTAGAAGTTGCTGATCCAATAAATATTAATTAGAAGAGTATTTGAATCAAGTAATTAAGCACCTAATGACAACTTGAATGAGAATCAAAAAAGTCAGAGGCACAAAGAGAGAATTGCAAAGGAATAAACTAAAATTTTGTAAAGTCAAGCGACTGTTCATGAGTGGCGAATGAAATGCCCATATATGCCAAAATAAATGTAAGAATGGATTCTCACTATGTCGATGCGAGACTAGTGAGATATCTAATATGGAATTCCTATTCCACTTAATTGTGCATTAAATGAAAAGTTTCCGCCAAAAGAGTAAAGTAATTTTAAATTCAGAAATTCCCTAATGAAAAGTCAAACATAAGTCTATACATATAATTAAACAGAACCAAAGATTATTGTTTTATCAAAGCCCTATTGACCGAATTGCACAGTGAACTAATAGAGGAAAGCGATGACGATAAAGTAGAAGATGATCTAAATGGTCGTGGAGACGGTTTTGGAACCCTGGTAACTCGAGACCTGACTTCAATAACAGCATCTGCCGTCATGTCTAACGAATCACACCGAGAAATCCTAAGTAAATTGTCGATTTCTATCAAAATCATTTCCTTGGAATTCGATTCTGTATAGCATTTGTTTTCTATGTCGTTAATATTCCTATTCGCTGGAAGATTTGAAAGCGTATGATCTCTTCAAATTCTTGATCATGTTTGAACTTGCCTGAAATATCCATCAACTACTGAAACCGTTGCGAAGAAGATGTGGTCGATTGTAACTCCAAATTTTTGATTCTCTGTTCGAACTCCTGTTTTTTTCGGCGAGCTTTAAATGCAGCATTTCAAACATTTTGCCTCAAACTCTTATTCTCGGCTTGTAAACACTCGATCATCTTGGAGGATTTTGCTTCTCGAGAGACTGCTTATGTAAAGGATGTGGCAGATATAGCAGTGCAATTGGAGACCAAGGTAGGTAAGGCGGAGTCGTTACACGAAGAGTTGACTCCGATTGTTGCGCCGGAGGATAGATTTCATTTGTTTGATAGAGCGAAGAAAATTATAAGTCTTCATAACACGTCAGCATAAATCAGAAATCGGTTAAGTGATTGATGATTGAAACATCATCAATAAAAGAAACATAAAGTATAGATATCAGACTCCCGAAAAGCTCTGTATCTATTTCAAGAGCAAATGAAAGAGAGATATGAGCTAATTATTGCATTAAGTTGTTAGCCGAATTGATTGAAGCAAATTTTAAATCACAAAGCATAAGTCTATATAGAAAAGGTATAAAAGATAAGTCAGAGTTCCTAAAATGTCTTAAATCAGTACATAAGTTAGCTAATAAGTGATGTAATGCCAAAGAAACCAGTGAATCTACTGGTTATAAAAGTCAAAAAGACAAAAAGATATGAATTACAGATGGTGCTCGTTCAGTGGAAACACCACAAAGGTTCGCATCAGTCTTGGGAACTAAGAGATATCATAAAAGCTATCTACCCAAGTCTGTTCGAACATATCTAACTTCGGGGACAAAGTTTGTGCGTGGTGGAGCACATTCTGTAACAACCCAATTTTTAGCCCAATTTATTATCTGATTATCGAACCAATAATGTAATTTTATTACATTATTTGAGTTATAATTTAATTAAGTTTTAAAATATTTAATTAAAATATATAAATATTTAAATTATGAATTAATAAATTATTAAGATAATTAAATAAAAGATATATAAGATACGAAAGTAATAGCGGGTTAAGTAGCAAACATAACTAGTTGAAGTATATAAACGGAAATTAAAATCATAAAATCAGATTTTTGACTCTCTCTCTCTAGATTTCTCTCTACTTCTCTCTAAAAATTCTACCAAACCGACCGACCGATTATCAAGATTTATACGTTACCGGAAAGATCTCGAAGCATACTACAACAATCTACTATTATATGCGTGATTTCGTACGAGTTTAAGGTAAGAATTTATGTTTAAGTTTTTATATTTTTCGGTTTTGAAGATATAATCTCGAATTTAACATTTTTATGTGATTTAAGCTAGATTAACTTGAGATTTAACTAGAAAATGTATAATATAAACAAATTTAGGTTTAATACTTAGTATATATAAGATTTTAGACTTGAAAATGTAAGATTTAAAGCTGTAAATGAAGAACAAATTTGAGATGCCAAGAACAAATTCGAGTATAGCTAAAATAGAACCAAAATCTCGAATTTGTCCCTAAATTCGAATGGGTTTCGAATTTAACCCATGATGTTCGAATTTAATCAGCTAAAGTCGAAGATGGAATCGAATATAGCTAAAATTGAACCAAGGATTTAATTTTTGGTTATTAAATTCGAATATGGTAGACTTTTTACATTAAATTCGAAATATGTTATTAAATTCGAATAAGGTTAAATCATGGACATTAAATTCAAAATATGTTGATTTTGTTTATTAAAATCGAATATAGTTTGACTTTGGACATTAAATTCGAAACATGGATTTGAGTTTGTTATGAAGCATCGAATTTAGTCAATAAATTCGAATTTGATTTTAATATAGCCTTCGAATTTATCCTCATTTTTTATTTTAATTCACTCAAGCTTAGCATATATATTAATTATTATAGAAGACTTAAAATAATTAATAGAATTTAGCAATATTTTATAAATATAATTAAATTTAAAAGCAACTAAGTTTAATATTTGGAATAGATTCCAAATTAATAATATTACTTATTTATTAATCATAATATCATAAAACTTGGTTCATGTACATAATATTGGTTTAAATTTAAGTCTTCTATATTTGAATTTATGTGTAAACTCGAACCCCATTCTCTAAAATATCTTGAATAAAACCCATAGACAACACATAAAATAACAAAATAATTAGCTTAATGATTATATATATATATATATATAATCACTGATCTATAGTGAATATTAATTAACAAAGAATACGAATGAAAGAATTGATTATATTGAGACTTTGAGATTAAAGGACAACGAATGAATACTGAATATATTATTCAGATGATATAAAGTCTAATAAATATCAGAAATGATATGATTAACAGATTGAGCAACAAGCAAAATGGCAAGCATCTGAAATTCTGACAAAAGTCAGATAGTGGTTCTAGTCCACTACAGATTGTGAGCAACAGAGCCAGAGCCAGAAAGTGCAAATAACCAGTAACTGTGAGTTGTAGATTTTACTTTAAACTGCAAATTATGTGAATTGAGACTTTTGTTGCATGATCCTGATTTTATTGGCATTCTGATCTTGAGCTTATTGATATATATTATCATAGTATATTTACTATGATTTGTTAAGCTGAGCATTTATTCTTCCAGAATATATTTCATTGACGAGTCATTTGATTGTTAAGCTTAACTCCATCACTATTTCTCAGTGTTGGGTTAATGTTAGGCTTATGATGTGCTGATTTACGTGATGAAAGCACAGAGGGTAGCTAGAGTTGAGCATTCCGATGATATCCATATAGAGCTTTTACTGGTAGCTACCCAATACGTGGCTGATCCCCACTAATGATGCGTGTGTATGGACTTATCATCATCTGAGCATTCCTTATGAATTTGTCTAAAAGTCTCAAGAGCAACAACAGTTTTATAACTGGGAGCTGAGCAAAGTCGCGCATCTAAAGAGCATTTATTGGCCAATGTCCGTTCGAGATTTGAGCTGTTCCTGAGCCTAGTGCAGTGCATATAGAGCTGAGCCGTGCATGAGCCGAGTGCAGTGCATGTGCTTCCGCGTTCATAATTGCATGTTAAATGTGAAATTCTACATTCTCACTAAGCAAATAAGCTAACCTCGTTGTTGCATTATTTTTCAGGTAAAGGCAAAGGATTGGCTGGACCTAGTTCATAGGTCAGGACTTTGAAAGAGCTTGAAGTGCATTAGAACCTGTTCCAATACCTTGGTATTTGATTAAAGATAGAGCTTTGGGGTTTGGGCTAGTTTACATTTGTGCTTTGATGAAATAGTCTAGAAGTTTGTACCTTATATTTAGTTTTTGTCTCTGTTTGTAATTAACTTTTATTCCGCAACTGTTAATTTTATCTTAGTTTCATGATTGATATTGCGTTGCTACTGGGCCTTGACTTGAGACCTTCGAGAAATCTTGGGCTCACACCTGGGCTTAATTTTGGGTTCCACTTATGAGGTACCCTTGATTAGTTCTTCAGAGATCAGACCCATGTCTTTTACTTTTTCCATCAGCTTCTTGACATATGTCCTGACAGTTTTAGCAGTTTCAGATTTTGATATGCTCAGGGCAACAACCAATTCAACCCATTCTCTGTATCTCATACAGGCATCATCAGTGGAATCATAGGCTTCTATTCAGGACCATCAGCACCGTGCCTTGTAATTTGAAGTCTCCACTGTTTTCCTTTTCTTGAGATGGGGACATCTTTGGCAATTGTTTCTTTGGCAAGTCTTCTATCTGCAACATCAAAGAACTTCTTTCTTGCAATATTGTCAAAGTGGACTTGGGCTTTAGCTGATGAGGATACAAGCTTTGTTTTGGTCACCAAGACCTGTGAAATCTACTCTTTCTCAGTCACTGACTCTTTTACAGCCTCTACCAGTTTCCTTTGAACATCCAAGGAGGGCATTTTGATTTTTCATGCCTCCTTGGCTGTAAAGGCTTTAGCAGCTTTAGCAAAAGCTTCTTCCTTGTTCTTTCTTTCAAGGATCTCAAGCTTCTCTTGTTTCCATTGATAATAAGTCTCCAGTGGAATACCCATATCTTTGGTATGAGATTTGTCAAATTTAAGTTGATGAGATTTCAGAGAGTCAGTGTCCACAGTGGCCTTACCTTTGCTCTTTGCTGCTCTGATCTTGACAATTTCAGTTTCCTCTTCTTCTTCTTCTTCCTCTTCCAAGATTAAGTGTCTCCTTATGCTTGGCCTGTCCTCAGGAATGGATTCCTCCCCTTTAGATGGTGTAGGGCTTGGAGATCCAGCCTGAGTAGGCTGAGCTTTAGAGACTGTGGAAGTACTTGCAGCAACACCAGTTTGTGAGTGACTAGCTGCTTGGCCTGCTGAAGTTGATTTCTCTTTAGAAGGAGATGAAGATTTCTCCCCCTTGGACTTTGTCTTCGAGGCAAATTTAGATTTCTCGCCCTTTGAAGGAGATGGCACAGAGCCTTCAACAATAGTTCTGCCTGAAGGAACGGATCCAACATGCTGGATAGTAGCAGGTTTGGTAACAGGTCTTCAACCAACCAGACTATGCACAAAGTAAGCCGGATTGTCCTTAACCTCTACAAGCTGGGTAACACAGGTTTGAAGAGAAGATGAATGGGAAGTGGCAAAGGATGAGAGCTAGGAAATAGAAGCCCTGTCAGTTTCTGTGAACACCAGACTTTGAAGTTGTGCAAGAGTTAGTTTAAGGGACTCATGCATATCATCAAAGCTAGCTGCCATAGAATTTGACAGGGATACCATTAAGGTATTTATAATGGCCGGTGTGGAGGGAAGTGTAGTAGAGCAAGTTTCAGCAAGACCTGACAGCTGCTGAGAAACAGCTGACAGGCTGGACACAAAGTCCTGTTGGTGAGCGAGAATTGATGATAGGGAAGAGGAGAGTTGTTGCAGCTGTGTTGTGAGTGAAAGCAGCTGAGAAAAATTATTAGGTTGGGGAGTAGGGGTTGGAAAGGAAGTCTTGAACGAATCAAGAAAACCTTTAAGCTGAGCAGACACAGACTCTGTAATGATAGATTGGAGGGAAGTCATAGAATTTTTCAAAGAACCAACTTTGTTAGACAGCAAAGAAAGCTGGTCCTTCAAAGAGAGTTCCTTGGGGGATGGAGGTGTATGAGTTGACTGTTTGGATTGGGTGGATGGGCATGAGTGTGATGGTGAGGTTTGAGGAGTATGAGGGTCGCTAGAAGACGGCAGAGATACTTTAGAAAGTAGTTCCATAGCCTTGGCATAAGTTAAGTGACCCAACTTGGAAAGATCAATAGAAACTTTAGTATTGGTTCTAGCTTCATTATGAGGTGAGGTTATTGGGGATGGTGGCCTTTCAGATGTCAATGGCATTGTAACAACTTCTTCAAGACCATATGTGGTTCCCTCAGTAGTGCCTTGGTTTGCAGGCACCTCTTCATGGGGAGAGGGGATGTGCAATTCAACATCATAAGTGGTAAAAGCTGGGGAGTAGCTTCACCAGAGGGGTGTTCCATACCCTAAGGCTCATCAGCTTGGCTTGTTGGTCCTTCAACAGCTGTTGGGTGTTGAACAACTATGTCATGATGAACAGAAGATGATAGTTGATCTGCTGGTTGTTCTGTACCAACAGCTTTGGCGCCTTGTGCAGACTTAGAAGGTGTAGAAGAAATAAGAGGTGGAGACTGTGCGGACTCAGTATGGAGTGGAGTGAACTCCTGTCTTCCAATATTCTGAGTCTGTTGGGAGGCTAGGATAGTGGATGTAGTAGTCTCCTTTTGTACAACAGGCTCTTTTTGTGAGGAACCAGAGGGTTCGAGCTAACTCAGGGTGGACACTTTATGGAGTGAAGCCTGCTCCTTAGTGGTTGTACTTAGTCCCAAAATAGGAATAGCAAAGGCAGCAAGGGTTGCTTCTTTGTCAACTAACTCCTGTTGGGAGTGGCAGAGGGCCTAGTTTGGGTAGTGGAGGATTTCTTTTTGGCTAAGGATTTCTTTCTTAGCCAGGAGTATGATATAGTGGGGAATGAGGAGAGGTAGTTGGATCTGCTTTTTGGACTGGTGGGGAGACCAGGCTAGAAACAATAGATTGTTCCGGTTCCATAGTCTCAGTGCCACAGAGGCACCAGCCACAAAGGCTTCAGGTTCAATGGATGAACTAGGGTGACCAGTCTGCTCCCCCTCAGCCAGTGAGGCTGAGGGTGCAGACTAAGCTATTTTGGCCTTCTTGGTGATAAGGCCAACTTCACTGGTCTGCAATGCACGTTTGGCCTTTTTAGACCGTTATTTGGATTTTCCTTTGGGAACAATGATTGGATCCACCTCCTTAGTAGAAGGTCCTTCAACCAAACCAAGCAACGACCTCATTGGAGTTGATAGAGGAGGTTCATTATCAAGTACTAGGGTGCAAAATACCCTATTTCCTATAGCAGGAAATACTACAGTGGTCAAGAGAGGTTGGGAGTTGTAAAGGTGCTCACCACAAACATGCTTGGAAATGAGGCTTAAAAACCTTGGATATCTGGAAGCTCCTGGACGCTGTTCTTGTTGCACCTAGTTCCTCATATTAAGGAATACCCATTTTGCCATGTTTATAGTAGTCTCATCCATAAGCTGTAGGACTATAGGAATTTCATCTCTGCTGAGTTGGTCAAAAGAACGAATTTGGCAGCTTAAGCTCATCATCACTGAGGCGAAGAGAAAGCTGTAAGTTGGGGAGAGGTCCCTGCTAAACAGAGTTGCACTGACCTTTGGTTCTGCTACACCACAGCAGCATAGCAGGTTGCCCATTTCCTCGTTCTCAGGCTGAGGTTTGTCATACTTCTCAGCAACGGGAAGATGGATAACTTCCCTAAGGAGAGCAGTAGTTATTTCAATAGATTTAGTGCTGTTCAGAATGGTCCCCCTTATATGTTTGGTAGAAGGATCATAAAAACAAGAATACCAAAACTCATAAACCATCTCCTGGAACATGACACCAGGAGATGCGGTCATAGCATAGTGGAGGGGATGGGCTTTCAGAAACTCCACCATAGGTTCATAACCTTTCCTAGCATAGTTTTTGGGAATGGTTAAGTTGGCAATGTAGTTGGTGGGTTTAATTGTGAGGATGGTGTTGACAGTGGGGTGATTCTCAACATCGTCACCAAGATACACAGGAACAAAGGGGTTGTTTTGGTAAGCCATTTGTGAGAGTAGGATGGATGCACTGTGTTTAGACACTTAGTCGTTTAGGGTTTTTTCAGACGATTAAGGAAGTAGTAGAGAAGAAGAAGATGATAAAACGGTGATTTGGGTATTTATAGGATTTGAATGTGAGTGAGTATGAGAGAGAAAGGTTTGGGCGGTTGATTTGAAATGTTACTAACGGAAAATGGAACGGTTTACAACGTCAGCACGTTTGTCAGACCAACTCGACCTTTTTAACCACTTACACCGCAACAAACATTATCTTGTTTTCATTAAGATGTTTGGTGAAAATGTCTGTAAGTTGTTCATCTATGGAAACAAAAGTTATATCCACATTACCTTTTTGGATGTGATCCCTTATGAAGTGATGTCTGACCACAATATGTTTTGTTCGAGAGTGGAAGACTGGATTGTTGGAAATAGCTATGGCACTTTATTGTCACATAGAATAGGAGTTTTCCTATATACAAGGCCATAATCCTCAAGCTGATACTGCACCTATAAGATCTGCCCACAGTAGCGTCCAGTAGCAAGTATTCAGCTTCAGCAGTAGACGTAGAAACAGAATTCTGCTTCTTGCTACACCAACTGATCAACTTTCCACCAAGAAGTTGACATCAACCTGTTGTGCTCTTTCTGTCTAGCCTGCAACCTGCAAAATCAGAATCTGAATCTGAATAACCTATTAGTTCAAGGCTAGAGTCTTTGGGATACCAAAGACCCAAGCCTGGTGTACCGTTTAGGTATCTAAAGATCCTTTTCACAGCAGCTAGATGTGATTCATTTGGATCAGCTTAAAACCTAGCACATAAACAGGTAGCAAACATAATATCTGGTCTACTAGCAGTTAAGTATAGCAAGCTCCCAATCATGCCTCTGTAAGCTGTTACCGACACAACTTTTCCACAGGCATCAACATCCAACTTTACATTGGTTGCCATTGGGGTTTTGATAGGAGAACATTGATCAAAATTAAACTTTATCAGAAGATCTAATGTATACTTTCTTTGATTTATGAATATTCCATTTGAGGTTTGTTTAAACGGCGATCCAAGAAAGAAAGTAAGTTCACCCATCATACTTAGATTTCATGAGTAGGGAAAAATTCTTGCACAACTGCTCATTAGTAGAACCAAAAATTATGTCATCCACATAAATTTGAACAAGCGTAATATCAGTTTTCAGTTTCTATATGAACAATGTGGTATCCACTTTACCTGTGGAATATCTTTTGCTCATAAGGAAATCAGTAAGAGTGTCATACCAGGCTCAAGGGGCTTGTTTCAGACCACAGATAGATTTGTCCAACTTATAGACAATACCTGGATGTTGTTCATTTTCAAAACCTGGAGGCTGCTTGACATATACTTCTTCTTGCAGCTTACCATTCAATATGCACTCTTGACATCTATTTGAAATACCTTTATGCACTTATGAGCAGCATAGGCCAGAAATAAATGATTTGATTCTAACCTGACCACAGGAGCAAATGTTTCATCATAATCTATGCCTTATTCTTATACCCTTGAGCAACTAGTCTTGCCTTATTTCTTATGACATGACCTTGCTCATCCATCTTATTTCTGAAAACTCATTTGGTGCCAGTTATTGTTTTTCCTTTGGGTACAGGGACCATCTTCCATACTTTGTTTCTCTCAAACTGATCGAGTTCTTCTTGCATGGCAGTGATCCAATTGGCATCTTTCAGTGCTTCATCTATTTTCTTTGGCTCCATCAGGGACACAAAACCAGAAAACATACAATAGTTTCCAAGACAGTCCCACCTTGTTTGCACACCTTTGTTGATGTCACCAATTATTTGATCATTGGGGTGACACCTGATCCTCTTAGGATCATGTTTTAATGAAAATTTTCCTGTATCAGTTTCATTCTCACCAGGTCTTGCAGCACATCTCTCAAGCTTTTCAAACACATTGATATCTTGAGTCTGTTCACCCATTGAGACTGAATCATTATTGTTGAACACATCAGCAGAGGATTCAGGGAAATCAGCATTGATTGGTTCTGGACATGGTATATTTACTATATCAGTAGACTTATTCACACAGGGTGTACAAATACAATCATCATCATGCCCATTGTGGTTAATAGTTTCCACTCCGGGTGATGTGGAAATTTTTTAGTCCTTTTCCACATCATTGGAATTCATAAGATCATCAAAACTGACATCTCCTGAAACTGATTCAGGAACAATTTTGGGAGAAGCATTCTTTGATTCTTCAAAAGTGATATTGATAGATTCATCTATCACCTTTCTTTTAAAGTTGTATACTCGGTACGCTTTAGAAACAACTATGTATCCAACAAACACACCTTCATTAGCTTTGTGTTCAAATTTGGCCAGCTAGTCCCTTTGATTCAAGATGAAACAAGGACATCCAAACACATGAAAATAGCTTATATTTGGCTTTCTCCCTTTGAGTAATGCATAAGGAGTCTTATTGAACCTTTTCAAGGATCTGTTTTAAGTGAAGCAGGTAGTATTGACAGCCTCAGCCCAAATGATGAAGGCAAACCTGATGCACACAGCATGACTCTAGTATCTTCAATGAGGATTCTGTTCCTCCTTTCAGCAAATCCATTTTGTTGGGGAGTTTTTACAGCTGAAAATTTTCTAGTGATCCCTCTTTCCTCACAGAAGTCCTCAACAGTACTGTTTTTGAATTCAGTACCATGATCACTTCTAAGCTGCTTGACTTGGGCAGAGTTCAGAACTTCCATCTTCTTCATAAATTCAATAATCTCTTTGGAAGCCTCTCCTTTGGTCTTGAGGAAGATCACCCATGTAAACCTGGAGAACTCATCAACCATTAGTAGAGTGTATCTTCTACATCCTAGACTTGAGACACTGACAGGTCCAAACAAGTCCATATAGATTAAGAAGAGGGGTGTATCAATAGAGAAATTATGTTTGTATTTAAATGAGATTTTTCATTGCATACCCTTCTCACAAGAAGTGCAAAGTTTATCCTTAACATAAGTTATAGAAGGCAAACCTGTTACCAACTCTTTCTTACCGAGTTTGTTGATATTCTTGAAGTTCAGGTTTGATTGCCTTTTGTGCCATAACCAGTAAGGTCTGCATTGCTCCTTGAGATGAAACAGGTTTCAGTTCTTGTATCCGCAGAATTCATATCTACAACATATACACCTTTCTTTCTCTGTGCAAACAACACAACTTTGCCTTGGGGATCTAGTATGTACCCCAGGTTCTCGTCAAAGTTAACCTTGTAGGCAGCATCACAAAGTTGACTAATGCTAACAAGGTTATGTTTCAGCCCAGAGATATAGGTAATTTGATTGTCTTTTATCCTTCCACAGGTTTGGGAAACTTATTCCCAGTTTTCTCATGTTGAGCAATGGCTTTGACATTGCCTTTACTGAGATGTGATGACTGTTTCCTATCAACGTGATCATCAATTCTGGTTTTAAACTATGATTTAAAAAACTTATTTGAAATCACAGTAGATTTGCTTCCAACATGAGACTTACCCCTGTTGGATGCAGAGTGCTTTCCTTTTGAAAACGTTTTCTCAAAATGTTCAGCATTAATTCAATTAACAGGTGTAAGCACCTGAACTCACGGATCTATCTAGACGCGACACCGTCCAACGAGTGCGGAATCCTCGTTAGCGGCTTGACGGTAAGATCACACGCACGGAATACGGAGACTACGACGACGTTGTACGAACGACTACGAACGAACCTACGCGATGATTCTCTCCGAAAACACTCATTGATTGCTGATAAACTCGAGATCGCCTATGCTTAATTACTCTCCGAAATTCAGCAAAAGTCTAACAATTATTCGAGTTAATCCTTAATTATACTGACCATTTCGAGTTTGTCTTAGGACAAACTCGAACCAGGCCCAAGGCCCATTCGAATTTGTCCACCTGACAAATTCGAGATTGCCTTAAGAGCAAATTCGAATTTATACTAAATTCGAATTTGTCTTATGTAATAAATTCGAATTTACTATAAATTCGAATTTCACATTACAACTTTCTATTTGAACTTATGCTTTAACTTATGTTTGAATTTATCTTTGAATTTTATGTTTGAACTTCTTGTAATACGTTACATAAAGTTCAAACATACAATCAATCAATATCAAACACATATAAACACATATATCAAATACTAGTCAATATTCAACATTACTTAAGTTGACTTACACAAAATGCCAACTATCCTTAGACTGCTATCGTCAGACAGGGTGTACTAACAGACTCCCCCTTGACGATAGCTTCTAAATATTTACATTTTGATTAAGTACTAGGTTTATTTAAAATACTACCTGCATACAATCCCTTTTCTATACACACCTTGACTACCTGTTCATACTTCTTGCCTTCTGATTTCCAACCTTCATGGTAATAGATAGGTTGTTCATGAAGCTTCTGCAAGTCGCTTTGGGATAGGTTAACAAGATGCAAAGGATCATATACTTTCAAAACTACCTTGTCCTCATGATCTTCCATGACTGCCTCTGCTGATTCGTTGTCAACGTACCACCATTTCAAGTTTGCAAGAACATCTTGTGGCATTGTTCTCAACGGAACTTTCTTCAGGCAACGGACTGGTTTATAGAACATTTTCATCCAAGGTTTTGCAGTCAATGGATCTATTTTTGATTCATCCATCACTCTCTTTCCTTCCCTCGGCTTTATCCTCTCAAACCTTCCAGATCGACATTCTTTTCTTATAATTCGCGCTATCACTTCAGCGTATTGGTCATCTCCTAGGTTTATCAAATTCTTCCATGCCAGTTCTTTGACCTCGCATTTGGGCAGAGTATTAAATACTATCAACGTTCTCTTTAGATATTGTAGCCCATCTCGTCTTTTTAGCACGAAGAGTTGTAACTCTCTATCGAAAAACCAGCTAAGAATGCCTCCAGACAATTTTCCTGGACTTGGCAATCATATCTTCTTCTTCACAGCTAGCTCAGCTCTTTCCTCTTCCTTCCTAAACCACAGCTTTCTTTTCTCATCATTCGTAAGTTCCCTTTCAGTCTCTCACTCTCAGATTCAACATTAAAAACATCTTTAAATGCATCAATGTCTATCAAATTCTGTTCAGCTGTAGTATATGTATCTGTGATAGGATTCTGTTGAACGATGATCTCATTTGCCTCATCTTCTTCATCAACTAAGACCTCATCATCAGATTTCCAGTCAATTACATCTTCTAGCACAAATTCTCCTTCTTCCAAATCTTCAAACTCATCTTCAAAGTCAAAATCTAAAACTTCTTCCACAATATTCATTAAAGGTTCAATCATCTCGTTCATGTCGCTCTCAGTGACCTTTGAGGAACTCGCCTCACCTCCTCCAGCTCCACTCTGACTTGGCTCCCCCTGAAGTTCAGCATGTTGCACAGCAGAAAAATCTACTGGCTCACTCTCTTTCGGTGCATCGGGATCATTGCCTTAATCATCATCACCCTTTCTCTGCTCTTCAGAATCCCTACAACTTATCTCCCCCTGAGCCTTTAGATTTTGCATTAATTGCTCAATAAGGGACCTCATTGTGCGGATTTCTGCAGCCTGATCTGCAACAAATGATTTTAGCTCAAGATTCTCTTGTTGAATGTTTCCAGCCAATGTCTTCAACTCTGCATTTTCCATGTCAATGTTTGCATTATGCGTTTGTATCTCTCTAAGGGCTTTAGTGAGCTGAAAGATTTGGACATGTTGGAAGTCAACCTTGCTTCTGAGCTCAGGAAATCGTTGATTGTCGATGTAGGTGGATGATGTGGATGGAATGGATTGGATGGGTGTCGGTCTGATTGGTGAGGGAATGGATGTTTGAACAAGTGGTGGTGGTGGTGGAATGGATGTTTGTGCTGATGGCTGAGCGGTAGGCATTGCTGGCTCAGAAGCAGAGGCCGATGAAGCTCCCTGCATAAATCGATGCCGTTTGGCCCTATGCCTAGGTACCAAAGGAGTAGAATCCTCAATCTCAAAATCCGAGTCATCTGCATCAGAATCCCTTGATGCTCTTCTCTTTGCAGCCTCTTCATCAATGACTATTACCCGGGATCCATATGTGGCTACCCGGATAGTCGGATCTTCTGTGTTGGTACACCCTGTGTGACGATAGCAGTCTAAGGATAGTTGGCATTTTGTGTAAGTCAAATTAAGTAATGTTGAATATTGACTAGTATTTGATATATGTGTTTATATGTGTTTGATATTGATTGATTGTATTTTTGAACTTGATGTAACGTATTACAAGAAGTTCAAACATAAAGTTCAAAGATAAATTCAAACATAAGTTAAAGCATAAGTTCAAATAGAAAGTTGTAATGTGATATTCGAATTTAGAGTAAATTCGAATTTATCACATAAGACAAATTCGAATTTAGTATAAATTCGAATTTGCTCTTAAGGCAATCTCGAATTTGTCAGGTGGACAAATTCGAATGGGCCTTGGGCCTGGTTCGAGTTTGTCCTAAGACAAACTCGAAATGGTCAGTATAATTAAGGAATAACTCGAATAATTGTCAGACTTTTGTAGAATTCTGGAGGGTAATTAAGCAAAGCCGATCTCGAGTTGATCAGCAATCAGTGAGTGTTTTCAGAGAGAATCATTGCTTAGGTTTGTTCGTAGTCATTCGTACAACGCCGTGGTAGTCTTCGTGTTCCGTGCATGTGATCTTACCGTCAAGCCGCTAACGAGGATTCCGCACTCGTTGGACGGTGTTGCGTCTAGATAGATCCGTGAGTTCAGGACCTTACAAGTGGTATCAAAGCCTAAGGGGTGTTTCTTGGTGTTCTTCGTGTTCATTAGCAACATCATAGGTTTCTTGACGTTTTGGACGGTTATTATCACGAATTTTGAGGTTTTTCGAGCTTATCAAATCAGATTTCGGGAAATACTTTGTTGTAGTTCAAGTTTTTGACCAAAATTAGTATTTTTACTTATCGATTTAATCTGAAAAACTTGAAAAACTCGAAGTATTAGCCGTTTTTCGAATTTGCGGCGCTCGAGTTTAGTATGGAAGTATTAGGGTTTTCTAAAATTTCGAGTTTGACCAAAATACGCTCCTTCCGAGTTTCCTTAAAGTTTGCTTCGAATTTGGCCAGTTCGAATTTTCTTTGGGTTTCGACTTTACCCTAAAGTCGAATTAGGGAATTTCGAGTTTAGTGGATCTTCGAATTTAGTTGGGATTTCGAGATTAGTGGATTTCGACTTTGTCATTATTTTCGAGTTTAGCTGGATTTAAAACTTAATTCGAATTTAATCCCAAACAGGTTTAAATTTAATTACATTCGAATTTACTCAACTTCGAAATAATTAATTTAAATTAATTTCGAATTAAATTAATTAAGTTTGAATACAAATATATTTGAAACAATGGCAAGTCTGCAAAGGTTTATGAAAATGGATCACGAGGTTGGAAAGGCGAATTCACCACCGAAGTTAATGAAACTTGAGGACTATTACTGGTGGAAGGATAAGTTTGCCGACTTCAAAAGGTTTAATGATATGCGCATGTGGCTTTGTATCGATGAAGGGTACATTCCACCTACAGCTGAGGTAGAAGGACGACAAAAGGTTGTGCCTTATTCCAAGATGAAGGATGACGATAAAAAGATATATGAAGCTTACAACCGTGCAATAGCTATCATTCGAATGGCGTTACCTCAGGAGATATTACACACCTTCCGTAAACAGAAGACAGCGAAAGAGCTGTGGGATGCATTAAAGAAACGGTGTGAAGGTAACCCGAGGGTCAGAAAGAATCGAACGGAAATGCTCAAGCAGCAGTTCGCGATCTTCAAAGCATTGAAGAACGAAAAGCTGGATGAGACTATTACACGATTCTTTCATTTGCTAACTGAGTTAGATAGTCATGACGTGGAGTATAGTGAAACGGAAAAGATTAACAAGATTATGGATTCTTTACCGGCCAAGTGGGAGATATATGTGGCCTTAATAAAGCATGATGAAGACAAGTTCTATACTCTGAATCTATATAATGTTATTGGAACGCTGAGGGCGTATCACTTTGAGTTGCTGAAGAAGGAAACAGATTATGATCAAGTTCAAGATCCGGCTATGTACTTTGGGAAATCAAAACCTTCAGTGGCAACTGAGTTGAAGACCACTACAACATTCTTCTCGGGAGAGACATCGTCACTGGCTGAAACAGAAGACTCAGAAAATAAGGCTTTCTTAGGGTTTGGTAGACCAGAAGAAAAGCAGCATCAGGCTACTTCGGCATCTACATCTCAAGGTTATTCAAAGATGCCTATGAGCGCAAAGTCTGCGGAAGACCATCTAAATCTGTTGGCTTCCTTTGTGGCCGCTTACGACAATTGCGTTCAGGGAAAAATCAACGATCCTGCGCTTTGGGATAAGGATTACGATCAGGTAGATCCTGATGATCTGGAGGAGATGGATCTGCAATGGCAACTGGCCATGGTAACTCAGAGAGTTAAGAGGTTCATCAAAAGAACGGGAAGGAATCTGAACGTAAGTAACAATATGAATGGATTTGACAAGTCTAAAGTTAAGTGTTACAACTGTCAGGGGTTAGGACACTTTGCTAGAGAGTGACAGAGACCGAATGTAGAGAACTACCAGGGAAAGTATCAGAATCAATCGCAAGGGCGATATCTTTCGAGTAGTTCAACCAATCAAGCTAATATAGCTGGTCTGTTGTCCAACGTCACATCAGACAGACAGCTAGATGGCACTTATGACTTGAGTACTCATCCAGAGTCGCACGCTAGAGCCTTTATGGCTGAAGTGACTGAGACCGGAAGTGATGGGGAAGAGGAAATCTCAGGGGACAGCAGTCAGAATGAAAGCAGTCTGATGTGGGTAGAAAAGTCAGCTGATCAGACAATTCTGGAGTTTGCCGCACAAATGGCCAACGTGGAATCAGATCATGCCAAGGTAACCTTGAACTTTTCTCTTTTCCATGATTTATGTGTTTTATGTGCTACGTCTAACGATAGGTTAAATTTAGTACTAGAATCACATCAAACCATATATACTCAAAATGAATCGTTAAAATCAGATAATGCTAGCCTATTGGACATAAAACAAGATATTAGGAATAAGCTTAAGGCTGATGCACAGGATGTCATAGTTCTAAAGGACAAACTGAGCGAACAGTGTGTTAGGTTAGAACTAATGTATGAACATGTTGAGGCATTAACCAAGGAGCTTAAATCTAAATAAGTAGAGCTAGCCGAGTCTAAGGTAAAGGTAGCTGAGGCAAATAGTAAACTTGAAAAGTTTAGGAACTCATCGCTTAACCTAGGGAAAATCTTAGATGGACAGCATCAGTCTAAGAAGCCTGTAGGTCTAGGATATCATGAGAGTCCTCCACCTTTCAACGATAACTATGTAACTCAACTTCAGGAGAAAACTGAGAAATCAATTGACTCAGAGGAAATACCAGAACCAGTGTCTGAAATTGCAACGGAAAAAGAAACTAAGGTGACTGATAATATTATCAAGATTAAGAAGGTTAAATTTGGGTCATCCTCTAGTAATAAACCTGTAGGACAACACAAAATTGACTTTAATGATCAGGAGGAAGAACCAGTCGCTATAGTTGAAACAAAAGAACCAGACACTAGTGAGACACCTAAGTCAAAGGGCACACACAAAAAGTCAATTGACAAAATGTCTTGCTTTAGATGTCACAAAAGGGGGCACGTTGCTTCTAGCTGTACGCATAGGAAAGTAGATACTACACCTAAGCCTGGAAAGCCGGAACAACTCAAGCCTTCTCCAAGTGTAGCAAGCACTAGTAGTTCTCAACATACCGAGAAAACTGTGCAAGCTGCACCAAAATCTGCTGTGAAACAAATGCCTGTGTCAGGTCGACCAAAAGAAGTGATTAGGACTAATTCACCAAATAGAGTCGTTAATCAATCTAGGTTAGGACCGCAACAGAATTACAGGAGTACCACACCTAGCAGAGCTTACACTCCGGTTAGGTCACATACCCCTGTAAGACATCAAACACCAGGTAGAGCTCAGGCATATCAGTCAGAAATGCATTATAATCAATATTATTCGAGAGTTCCACAGCAAATTCCTACATATAGGCCGAGAGTGAACTTAAATCACTCTGCCCCACAACAGACTCCAATTCAAAAACCCAAGTCACCTGAAAGGAGAGATGGGTATTTGAAAGAGTTTAAGTATATGGACGAGAATGATATTACCAAGTCAGTTATGGCTTGGGTTTCCCGTGATAGCTAACCTATTTTCTTTCATGTGCAGGAGATAACTACAGGTCCAAACAAAAAATGGTTCGTCGATAGTGGTTGCTCCAGGCACATGACAGGGGAGAGAAGTCTACTTGCAGACTTCAAGGGAGGAAATCGGGGCTTTGTATCATTCGCTGACAATAAAGGAGGAAATATCACTGGTACTGGAGTGGTCACTAATGGGACTATCAAGTTGGATCAAGTTTATCACGTTGATAAACTTATTCACAATCTCATTAGTGTCTCTCAAATCTGTGATAAGAAGAACTCAGTACTGTTCAACAATATTGAGGCGTTATGTGAAGACCTCCACTTACGGGGTAGTCCTCAGAGTCTAGGTCCCACATCATGCAACACGATATCAATCATAACTAAGATAGAGTAATTAAGTTGCGGAATTTAAAATTACAGTACAAAATATTAGGATAAGTTTAATACAGATTTTAGTACGAACTACAATTTTCAAATAAAACTTATAAAGGGCACAAGTCTAATCTAATTCATGTCATCATACAATCAAGATAAATCTACCCAAAATCACCACATTGTCATCTTCCAATTAGTACCAAAAAGGGTTTGCTGTGTAGAGGTCTATGAAAACTTCTGTCTTGATCTTGTAAGACCTAAGAACTAGGTCCAGCGGGTGACTTTCCTTTATCTTTTCCTGTAAAAAAAGTAAATAACAACTGTAAGCAAAGCTTAGTGAGAATATAGATTTTTAGATTTCATGCATTAATCAAGCGGTTCATGGGTCAAAGCGTGATATATCTGGACTGCTACAGCCACTCATGATTGAGACATAGAATTCACAGAATTGGATGATGTTCAGCCCACATTCACGCTTTTAGTGGAAGCTATATACTTATGCTGGGATAGCTACCAGCGGTCTTCATGGGAGAACATCGGAGTATCAATACCAAGTTCAATAGAACTGGTGACATTGCTAGGTCTAGAACAATAGACCGACAAAGCTAATCATGCTAAGCTGAATCAATATGTCAATGATGCGATCAATAAGGAAAGCATAATAATCAAAATCATGATAGCAATAATTTCATAGCAATAACTGAAATGAACTGTAAATACAATGTCATGCGAATTGATAAGTCAAATAGCTATCATGATCCACAAGGCATCACCGAACCATGGTGTGCACAGGTCACAATCCAGCTGAGCATAAATGAATGTCAAATAATCTATCATCAACAATATGTCTCAAACGGAAGTCTAGCATGCAAAACTGAATATCTATAACTCATAGTTTACTGAATTTGGCCTGAGCTGTAGTCATTATCAAGCGGATTTCTCCACCACCTGAGTTATCTCAGGATTTTACTTTAAACTTTGACTTTCTGGACATGGCTTGGCTTTACAAACTCTGACCCACTTTTAGTACTTTAACTTTTATTACCTTGTTCAGAATTATCTGAATCTGTCGAGAGTTTATCATTTGCAAGAACGTTAGCTTTCAACTTTATATGATATTTTTCTGATAACTCACAAACTTTTATGTCCTTTTTCATGGACATATGTGAGTTTTTGTCCTTTAAGCTTTCATTTGTATTTTAAAACTCATAAGAATTCAATTTGTGCCATGAACTCATTAAATGATGAAGTAATAACAATAACATGTTTTAATGACTTTTGTACTCAAATTCATATATTTCACATGTTAAATGATATATTTATATCGTAATCTCTTTATTTAAATATAATCTATTATATAATAATATTTTGATCAAGCGTGTGAAGTTTAATCATATAAATTTGGTCACACATTTATTCACACTTTTAAATCCTTTAGTTTGATATATTACTTTATATATATATACAACTCTTCACATGCATACAAATGAATTTAAAAGGCTATGACTTGTAACAACCAAACCTACACACACCACCATACATATACATATATATAGCTACTTTTTGGTTTTTCTGTTTCACTCCTACACACACTGTACATGTCTATTTATATCCACTGCACACACATTTCCATGATATGTATATATATGTATTTACATTGCACTCATAATTCCATGATATATATATATATATATATATATATATATATATATATATATATATATATATATATATATATATATATATATATATATATATATATATATATATATATATATA
>JAANYP010006097.1:0-26435 GCA_020465985.1 Centrapalus pauciflorus
CCTTGTTTCTCTCAAATGATTGAGTTTTTTGCATGACAGGATCCAAATTGGCATCTGTTAGTGCTATGCTCCACGTTCTTTGCCCTCCATTGTGAAACAAAAAACTCAGAGAACATACGAAGGTCCCTAAGCTATCCCACCTTGTTGGTTTACCCCTTTGTGATGTTTCACCAATTATTTGATCACTGCGTTGATGAATCTGATCCCTTAGGATCATTCTTCAATGATGATTCTCTCTAACTTATCAGCAGCTTTAGTAGGTCCTTTTGAACAGCTACTCAAGATTTTCAGACACACTGTTGTTCCTGAGCTGTTCACTTTTGAACATGACGTGCCACCACCGTTGAACATATCATCAGGCGGGGCAAACCAGGATAAATTAGCATTGATAGTTTCAGGACATGCATTTGTAATTAGATCAGTACCTTATTCACACGGGGTGCATGACCTAATCCTCATCATGCCCCCTCATGTCTTAACAGGTTCCACCCTGGGTGTTGTGGAGCTTTTGAGTTCTTCCATTGTTTGATGCTCAGGTCATAAAGTTAATTCGCCTGAAACTGATTAGGAACAACTTGGTGGGAGCAGGCTCTTGGACTCGGCAAAGGTGACATTTAAGATTCATCTACACCTGTCTGTTTGTTTGTTGTACACTCTTAGGCTTTCGAGTGATAGCAGAGTAGCAACAACAACCTTTCATCAGCTTTTGGTTTCAAACTTTGCCAGTCGGCCCCTTTGATTCAAAATGAAGCATGGGACAACCAAACCTCATGGAAGTAGCACGGATCATTGGTGTCCTCCCTTTGAAGCAGTCATTAGGGGGGTCTGTTAACCTTCATCCACTACGGAAATATGTTTTGGGTGAAGCAGTAGTTTTTGTTCGGTTAACAGCTTCAGCCCAGAATGATGAAAGGCTAAACCAGATGCACACAAGCATGGTTCTAGCAGCTTCAATGAGAGTTTCTGTTTCTCCTTCAGCCACAACTCCATTTTGTTGTGGAGTTCTGACAGCTGAAAAGGTTTTGAGTGCCCTGAATCCTTTCTTCTTCACAGAAGTCTTCAAGTAGTTTACTGTTCTGAATTCAGTACCATGATCACTTCTAAGCTGCTTTTACTTGGGCAGGCAGTTCAGCAGTTCCATCTTTCAATCCTAGTGATTTCTCTAGCAGCCTCCCTTTGTTCTTCAAAAAGATAACCCATGTTTTGTACCTGTCGAGAACTCCTCCAACCCATTACTCGAGTGATTCTTCTTCCTCCTAGACTTGGACTAATAACAGTCCAAACACAGTCCATCGTGGATTAAGAAGGAGGAGTATCAATAGAGAAGGTTATGTTTGGAGTGTTAAAAACGATGATTTTCTCTGCTTGCCTTCTCACAAGCTTGCCGAGAGTTAGCACTAACAAAGGTCATTAGAAGGCAACACCTGTCACCAACTCTTTCTTTTACAGCTTTGTGATGTTCTTGAAGTTCAAGGTTGTGACAGCCTTTTGCTGCCTAAACCAGTTTTAAGCTGCATTTGTCTTGTGAGGAGTCAGGGTTTCAGTTGTGGGCTCAGCAGTGCATGTCCCACCAACATTATACACCTTCTTTCGTTGATGCACACAGGCCCACTTTGCCTTGTTGACCAACGTATGTACACACATCTGGTGCCCTCATCCACAGTTACCCCTTATAGCCCGCATCACACAGTTGGCTTATGTCTACAAGTTTATTTTTAGCCCAAACACATAGGCCTACTCTTGTTGAACACTGCTTCGCACCAGCTTTAAGCGTTCCATATCTCCTCAGTTGGATCCCTTGACAATGTCACCAAATGTTTTATGACTTTTGCCTTTTTTCCGACTTGAGATCACCTAGCAGGTCCTTACAACCAGTCTGTGCCCTGAAGCAGCCACTGTCCAAGTATCAAACCTGGGATGCGTGTTTTTCCTGCGACTACAGTGGGTATAGTGATAAGAAGAATATTAGCATTTTAGGGGAACTCTCACAGAGATGAGTCGCCTACTTCATCAAAAGTGTTGATGGACTTGGGAAGCAACACTCCTATTTCCTATTTGAATGGTATCAGTTGAATACCACCTTATTACTGAGATCGTTTCCAACACTGTTTATTTTAGCAGTGAGGGAACCATCAGATGTCAGTAGGCCTCATGTCCCTCAGTTTCAGGACAGTCTTTCGCCGCCGAATGTTGTCTTCATTCCACATTTGTAACACTTTCTCCCTTTACGCATTTTTGGAAGAAAGAATACTTTCAGCAAACACATTCTGGGTTATTTCTGTTGCTTTGGTCCGGATCTAAAAATGAATTAACCAAGACTAACGGATTTGAATTTATCAGAGTTCTAAATCCATAATCTTGCTTTTGAATCAAAGTTTAATCAAGAATTTCAGTTTGCCGCAAATCTCAAAAATAACCTTAATTTTTTGACAAAAATTTCAGATCAATACTAACTAAACACACCGGAATTACTCACGACTGTTTGTATTTGCTGCAATTCTCAATTACGCAATCCCCTCTAATATGTTATTTGAATTAGACGAAGCAACAAGGTTTCTTAGGGTTTTACCACTCTCTTAGAGGCTTATGAAAACTTAATCAATAAAGCAATTCAGACTAAAATATGCAGAAGAAACTCCTTCTACAATAGGCGACATATTCTCTGTATTATATTGCTCTTGATATGTTTCCTTGACCGAACTATGACTTTTTTGATATTGTAGAGATAGTAGATATGCTGGAATCTTCATGTAGATATCGTTTCCTGAAAAATCAGCACTTTCTGTTTCTGAAACTGTTGAGCAGCTTGAATCTCTTGACAGCATGACCTGAGCAGCTTGAGTTGTTTTGCTCTGGCAGCTTGAACTTTTACACTGGCAGCTCGAGTTTCTTCAACTAGCAGCATGAACTTTGTATTTACATAAAAAATCTACTAACAGTCTGAGAAGTCTAACTAACAGCTTGAGCATACTTAAACTATTTCCCAACAATCTCCCCTAACTTAAATTCTTTACACAAGACTTTAAGTTCTATACAAAAATGGAAATGAATAAGTAAACTGTTATTTACAAACCAAGGCTTTCAAAAACTTACAACTGTGCAAGTTTATGATCTATAGCCTTCAAAAATTCTTTCTTCATCTCTTCTTTATCACAAGATATTCTAGCTGATTTAATTTGCAGCAGCATATCTTTTGAAAAATTGTAAAAATCAAGATTGAAGAAGATACCAGATCCATCTGTGAATTTGATTCTGAATGTCTTTGACTTGACAAACAGATCAATCTGCTTGATCTTTTTCCCTTTCTTTTCAGCATCTTCTATCTCTTGTCTTGCAAACTCAGGGTCAACCACTGTACTTAGATCTTTGATGAGTTGCTTGACTTGTGGAAGAGCAGACCTCACTTGTGTAATTGACCCTATATTGTACATCTTTATCAATTCATCTCTGGTCAGCTTCTGTACTATCTGCCAAAAAGTGTCATACTCCTCTTCAGGTCCAGACTCTCTTCTGATTACAAACTTTATTCTCAAGTCACGGTCATCCAGTGACTTAGCAAACCAGTAGTTGATTTGAGGCTTTGTAAAATCATGCTGATCAATCAGCTTCTCTATCTCCATAGCCTTTTGTAGTTGTTGCTCAAAGAGCACCCTTTTAACCGATGAAGGAATAGAGACAACTGCTTGATCAGACGGAGCAGGTGCACTGGCACCAGCTTCAGCTTGGACTGATTGGGTTGATGGTTGGACTTCTTGGGATGGTTGAGCTTCTGGAGAGACTTGTGTTCTCTGTCTTTTGTCCATCTCCTTATCATGAATCTCCTGCAGCCTTTCAGTAGACATGGACTGAGCCATTTTCTTTGGAATACCTGCTGCAGAGGCAAAATTGATAAGAAATCTTCTATGCTCAGCCTTGGAGTGCCCTGTTGGCATCTTTCTCTTCCTTGCTCCTTGCTTGACCACAAACCCCTTTAAGTAATTACCTAAAGTCTCATCATCATCCATTGGGGTTTGGGCTTGCTGCTCTAATTCTTTGTCTTGTTCTTCTGCTAATTTTCTGGCAACTTCAGCATCAAAAGCAATTTGGGCTTCTTTTGAAGAAAATTTATGCTTTGGAGACTCAATGAGAATGCCCTTGCCCTTGTCTTTTGTAGCAGATGTTGTAGCTTGGACTGTGCTTGATGGAGCTTGAATACCTTCCCTGATTACAACTCCAGTGGCTTTTGAAGGAGCAGCTTGAGTTTCTAGGCTAACAGCTTGAGAAGCTGTTGGGACTGCTAGCCTAGAAACTGGAACTGTTGGTGCTGCTTGGACTGTTGTTGTTGGAGCTGCTTGGACTGATTTGGGAACCTCCTGATTCTCCACCTTTTTGGAAGCATTGGTTTGGTCAGAAGGACCCACAACCTTTGCCCCTTGGGTTTGAATCATCTGCTCTAATTTCACAATTTTATTTCCACAGAGAGTGAAGCCTCTGTGTAGATAATCCATACGCTTATTTTGAGCAGCCTCTGCCTGCCTGAGAGCAAAGATTTGAGCCCCCTGTGCAGCAATGATGGACATTTGATGGTCCAACATAGCTACAACAGGTTTGAGCCTGGGATCCGTTAAGAGCATTTGTTGCAGACTAGCCTCAAGATCAGAGAACACCTGAGGTGTTTGTGATCTATCACTGACATTAAGACCAGAGGTAGAAACTTCTTCTTTTCTTGGTTCTGGGGACTTCCAGCTTGTGTTTGCACACTTGCTGTTGCCATGGGCTTGGTCTTAGCTATGTTGGCACTGTCCTGTGCCTCTTGTGCAGAGACATCTGTAGTGCCAGCCACAAAACCCATATGAACCATCTCTGAAGAGATGTTCACCTCCTGAGAGAGGATGGGAGTTTCCTCAATGGGTTCCCTTTGGATATTCTGTGCAGGAGTATCCTCCTGCACAGGGATATATGGCTCTTGCTGATGGGAGGAGGAGGAAGGAGCTCCTGGTCCCCTTTTTCTTTTGTATAAGTATCTGAGTGGGCGTGTTGGCTGTACAAAAGGATCAGAGGGAGTTTGTGTATCATGAGGAGGGGGTTGAGGTCCTGGGGGTGTAGCAGTAATGATGGGCTGAGCTTGCTCAGGACCCTCTCCTCTGTGTTGTGGAATGATGTTCATCATTGCAGAAGGCAATGGAACATCAACACTCAAAAAATTGGCACTATGTTTTAAAAGTCTCTTTATAGAGGGTAGTGAGTGTCTGTGGGAAACATGTATCCGTTTATGTAAATGAGAAGATGTGCAGGTGTGTGCAATGATTTCTGCTAAAAATCTAGGATACATAAAAAATTTCCCACTCTTTAGGGAATGATGCCTTAACATCCCCTGAAAAATCATGTTGGAAAAATTGAAGCGTTGGCCTGTTGAAAAGCACACTAAGGCAGTGGCAATGTTAGATGAAAATTCAGACCAACCAGTTCTTTTGGGGCTAATGCACTGCTGAAGTATATGTACAAGAAATTTCCATTTAGGAGAAAAATGGGCTTTTAAGAAAGTAAAAGAATCAGCAGGACCCCTATAACCGATATTGAAAAGACCTGTATGTAAAGCATCAAGGGTTAGGTCGGTTATACTTGTGGCATCTTGAAGATGCAAGTGATGTCGGATGGATTCCACAGTGATATGGATATCAGTTCCATCAATCTTGGAAAGGAGGGTAGGCACTCCATTGATGGTTTGAACAGATGCATGGTTCCAAAACTGTTCTATATGGGAGATGTATATAGTAGGGTTTATGGATAGTGCATGATGAATATGGGAGTGCCTGAGGAAATCCATCATTGTATGGAACGGTTGGAGTTCAGCATGTTTCAGAGTGTATGGGAGGCAGTTATGTTCTTTTACGAACTCCATGGATGAACAAACGATGGTTTTAGGGTTTGAAAGAAGAATGTGTGATTCGTTCAGAGAGAAAGCAGAAGGCCGTGGAAGAAGAATATGTAACTGGTAGTTACAACTGAACGAAACCGGGACCTTTAAAGGTTTCGAAAAGTTGGGTCCCGCGCACACATTTTTAAAATTACCCAAATACCCTGCACACTTTGACAGATCAAGGGAAAATAACTAGCAGTCCGAGAAAATGAACTAGCAGCATGAGAAAATACTCATGCTGTTAGTGTAAAATTGTGCAACTTTTCAATGGAACAGTGTCTCCCCCTTAAATTAGCATACTGAGTAGATAATAATGAAAACCAATTAATCCATGTTTACCATACCAATATTTGATACTAGGAAAGTGAACCTTCCTATATCAAAAGGTTTTGTAAATAGATCAGCTAGCTGATCATCTGTATGTATTTTGGTAACTTGGATTAACTTCTTTTCATTACAATCTCTGATGAAGTGAAACCTGATTTCTATATGCTTGGTTTTTTGGAATTTCACTGGGTTTTGCACAATGCTAATTGCACTTGAATTGTCAATATAAATAGGAGTGGATAAGAAATTCATACCATAGTCTCTTAGCTGATTTTGAACCCACATTACCTGGGAGCAGCAGCTTGCAGCTGCTACGTATTCTGCTTCAGTGGATGATTTGGAGACAGTTGTTTGCTTTTTGCATTGCCAAGAGACCAGTCTTGCTCCTAAGTATTGACATCCACCAGTTGTGGATTTTCTGTCAATGTTGCATCCACCATAGTCACTGTCAGAATAAGCAGTTAGTTCAAAAGGAGAGTCTTTAGGATACCATAGACCTAAATGTGGTTGGCCTTTAAGATATCTAAAGATTCTTTTAACAGCAACCAAGTGAGAATCCTTTGGAGAGCATTGAAATCTAGCACACACACAGACAGAAAACATAATATCAGGTCTTGAAGATGTTAGATACATGAGAGATCCTATAAGGGATCTGTATAGATGAATATCCACATCTATGCCATCTTTGTCTGTATGGAGCTGTTTATGAGGATCCATTGGAGTGCTTGCAACCTTTGTGTCTTGATAGCCAAACTTTTCCAATATGTCCTTGACATACTTTGATTGACTTATGAATAGACCAGTAGGCTTCTGTTTAACCTGCAGCCCTAGAAAGAATGTGAGTTCCCCCATTGAACTCATTTGAAACTTTTTGTGCATTAGGTCCTCAAATTCTTTGCACAAACTATCATTAGTTGAGCCAAAGATGATGTCATCAACATAGATTTGGACAAGAAGAATCTCAGCTTTGATGGATTTAGTGAAAAGTGTTTTGTCCAGAGTGCCTCTCTTGAATCCATTCTGTAGAAGATATGATGACAGTGTGTCATACCATGCTCTGGGGGCTTGGTGAAGACCATAGAGAGCTTTGTCTAGCTTGTACACCCTGTCTGGATACTTATAGTCTTCAAAACCAGGAGGTTGACACACATATACTTCCTCTTCAATTGTCCCATACAGGAAAGCAGACTTAACATCCATTTGATACACTTTAAATCCTTTGAACTTGCATATGCTAGAAATAGTCTGATGGCTTCAATTCTTGCTACTGGAGCAAAGACATCATCATAATCTATTCCCTCTTCTTGAGTGTACCCTTGTGCTACTAGTCTTGCTTTGTTCTTGATGACTATCCCTCTCTCATCCTTCTTGTTTCTGAACACCCATCTTGTACGTATTGCTCTTTTTCCTTTAGGAAGATCCACTAGAGTCCATACATTCTGAATTTTGAACTGTAAAAGCTCTTCTTGCATGGCTTCAATCCAGGATGAATCTTTTAGTGCTTCTGATGCCTTTTTGGGTTCTAGTTGAGACATAAAACAAGCATGTTCAAAAGCAGCTAGACTGAATTCAGAAACTGCTTGTTCAGCAGCAGCAGTCTCATTGTGAACCATTTTCCTTGTTTGAACAGGAGTGCTTGGATCACCCAGTATTTGATTGAGAGGGTGATACTTGTGAACTCTTAGTGTGGGCTCTCTCTGTTTGAAAAGAAGTTCCAAGGTTTGTATCATCTCCATCAGAACCAGTGAATGGTTCAGTTTCTGGAACAGCTTGAGTTTCTAGGCTAACAGCATGAGAAGCTGTTGGGACTGCTAGCCTAGAAACTGGGACTGTTTCCTTTTGTGATGGAGCTGTGCTGTCAGGACTTGGGAATGGCACTTCAGTTTCTGGATTTGCATTAAGTGGAGCATTCAGGACCCCTGGAGGATCACATGACAGAAGTGGTAGAGTGGTGAAATCATCCCAACTTGTTGAATCTGCAGCAGTCTGAAACTTTGTGCCAACAGCATGAGAAATTGTATTGACAGCATGAGAGTTTGTGTTAGCAGTTTCAACCCTGTCTGCATCAGCTTCTGCAGTATACTCAACAAAGCTCAGAGAATTTGTTAGTGAATCTAAATCAAACAACCAATCAGGACCAGTGCCTTTGATATTAGCAGTATTTTAATTAAATTCAACATTGGCACTTTCTTCAATTGTTTTAGACACACTGTTGTATACTCTGTAGGCTTTGCTTTGAGTTGAGTATCCTACAAAGAATCCTTCTTCAGCCTTACTCTCAAACTTCCCTAAGTGAGTCTTAGTGTGAAGAATAGTACATGGGCATCCAAAAGGCTTGAAGAAAGCTATTAGGGGACTTCTGTTATGGAATAACTCATAGGGAGTTTTTCCTTGAGATTGGACAACTTGAACCCTATTTAGAACATAACAGGCTGTATTAACAGCTTCTGCCCAGAAAGTCATTGGCAGATTTGAATCAGCTAGCATTGTTCTAGCAGCCTCAATTAATGTTCTATTCTTTCTTTCAGCTACACCATTTTGCTGTGGTGTTCTTGGTGCACTATATTGTCTAGCAATGCCTTTGGACTCACAGAAACTGTTTAGAATTTGGTTTTCAAAATCAGTTCCATTGTCTGATCTTATCACCTTAACTTTGGAATTGGATTGGTTTTCTATCTTAAGGATAAAAGACTTAACTAGCTCAGCAGTTTCATCTTTGGACCTAAGAAAGTAAACCCAAGTAAATCTGGTGAAATCATCAACAATGACTAAACAGTATGCCATTTTATTCAAACTCAAAACAGATGTTGGACCAAATAGATCCATATGTAACAACTGAAGAACAGATGAGATTGAATTTACTTCTTTGGCCTTATGAGAAGTTTTGTGTTGCTTACCTTTAAGACATGCTACACAATGATCATCACAAATGAACTCCTTTTGTGGTAATCCTCTTACCAGATTCTTTTTAACTAAAGCATTCATGGACTTGAAGTTCATGTGACACATCCTTCTATGCCAAAGAGCAGACTCATTTGATGATGCTTTAGATATTAAACAGCTTAAAGTATTTGATTTAGTCAAGAGATCTGTGTCCAGGCAGTAAACATTGTCCTTTCTTGGTGTTCTTAGTAAAACAAGTTTTTCAGGAACTTTGAAATCCTTTGAAAGAACAATGCACTCAGAATCTGTGAACAGAACAATGTTTTGTTTGTCACAGATTTGAGAGACACTTAATAAATTTACTTAAGCTGTTCAACATACAGAACATCATGGAATGTCATGTTGCCTGCATTAACAGTACCTTTACCTGTAACCTTACCTCCTTTTGAGTTGCCTCCAAATGCAACAAAACCTCCATCAAAACCTTTGAAATTTGACAAGCATTCAGAATTGCCTGTCATGTGCCTAGAGCATCCACTGTCCAGATGCCATCTTGTTCTATGAGGAGACCTGTGGTTGCCCTGCACAAATAACAGCTTAGTTAGTAGTGGAGTAAACCCAAACCAAATTGGTTTTGGGTTGGCCTTGTACATTTACATAACTAAAAACTGTTTTTGACTTCTTATATTTGGTGAGATCTACTGATGGAGTCTTTGGAGAGTATTTAGTGATAATATGAGGTATCCAACTATCTTGATCATCTTTTCTTCTGACAGTCTCAGATGATTCACTAGCAGCTCCAGTTTGATGCCCAGCAGCTTGAGCTGTGTTTGTAGTGCTAACAGTTTCAGTTTTTGCACTAACAGCATCAGATTTTGACTTAGCAGTCTGATCTTTTGCATTAGCAGTTTGAGCAACAGATTTGTTCTTGACACACCACATTTGTTTAAAACTTGATTTAGGCTTTGCCAAAACTTGTTTTTGATGTGTGGACTGTTTTTTATTAACTTTTGAAAATATGTGATCAACTGTTTTCTTTGGAGATGCTGTGGAAGGTTTCACTTTTGAGTGCTTTGCCTGAATAGGATTTGATTTTGTGTGATGCACAGTCTGTTTTGCAACAGCTGGTTTGTAAAAACAATCCTTAGCTAAGTGATTCTTCCTTCCACAGTGAAAACATCTTTTGACAGTTTGAATTGGAACACCAGACTTTTCTGTCAATTTCTTGTTCTTGTTCCTCTGATTTCCTCTTACCTGCTGTTGTTTAGGAAACTTTTGAACACAATGCTTTTGGCATGTGCAGCTAGAAACAGTTTTACCTCTTTTAGTTCCTTTTGATGAAGATGCAGTGTTACAGTTAGAATGTACAGAAACTTGTGGAGTAGCATTGCATACACTCATCTTCTCTTTTCCTTTCTTACTGGGAACTTGGACCTCTCTGGGTGCACTCTTTGTGTCACAGTCTCTGTTTTGACTCTTATCTTCCTTTAATTCAGGACTGTTATCAAGGATAGGATCTACAATAGTCATAGACTCATCTAGTGGTTCATTGACAAGTCTATCAGCAACCTCACTCATTGGATGAATGTACTTGTTATTGTATGGAGGTGGAGTAGCTCTATATCCTATTCCTTCTTTGGGATTGACCTGAGATTTCACTCTATCTTTGAATTGAACTTCCATTAGGTGTTCTAGCTTTTGATTTGCTAACTTGAAGTTTCCTAGATCTATGTTAATAGATTCTAGCTTCTTATTAGCCTCAAACACCTTTTGTTCAGTCTCTTCTACCTTTTTATTTAGAGATTCTATTTTCTTATTTAGCTCCTTTTTCTCCCACTCATGATAGGTTCTATCATACCCCATTTGAATCTCATTGTCCTTATAATCATTTATCGGTTTTTCCAGATCTTCTATGGCCTGCATGTATTCATATCTCCTTTCTTCCATCTTAGTTAGAGTTTTGCACATGCTCTCATTATGATCTCTGTACTTTTTAACCATATTTTTGCATGATTGAGAGCAGAGTTTGAATTTACCTCAGATGGTAGTTCAGTGGAGGAGACATTTGATGTTTCTGCCATAAGTGCTTGATTTTGAAATTCTTCCTCTGTCTGATCACTCCAGTCAAATACATTGTCTTCTTGAGAGACAAGTGCTGTGGATGATGATGCTTGGATGGGCTGTGAAGTCCTTGATGGCTGTTGACCTTGAGATCTACATTCTCTGGCAAAGTGACCAAGCTTATGGCATTTATAGCATTCCACTTTTGATTTATCAAAAGATGGTTTGCCTTCTGTCTTGGCTTGAAAGTTGGCCCTACCAGTTCTTTTCAGAAATCTTTTGGCTCTCATTGTCAGCATTGCATGTTGCCACTTTAAATCCATCTCTTCAAGATCATCTGGATGAATTTGTTCCAAGTCTTCAACATTTAGAGCAAATAATCCATCATTGGCAACAAAAGCCTCATAGTGAGTTTCAGCAGAATTGCCATCACCACCTGAAAAAGAATCACAGTTATTAGATTTTTCAGAAGACAGAAGAGCAGTGTTGTGATTATAAGAAAAGGATTTCTTTTAGCATCAATCTCAGTCTCAAACACTCTTAAACTGTTATACAGATCATCCAATTCTATCTCATCAAGAGTGTCTTTTGTTCTCCATTGTGCAGCATAGACTGTCCATTCTTCTCCAAGAGATCTGAGAAATTTTCTGTTGACTTCATCTTGATCCAGATTGACCTTTGCACTTTCCAGTTCACTTATCAGTTTGTTGAACCTGTCAAAGATTTGAGTGAGGTTTTCATTCTTGCCACCAGAAAAATTTTCATACTGCTGTTTCAAGAGGTCCTTTTGATTTCTCTTGGTACTTGCATTACCAGCAAACCTCTTCTCTAAGGCATTCCAAAGAGAGTGAGCAGTATAAAACTTTTTGAACTGATGTTGATAAGCATTAGGAATGGCTATTTGTAATAGTGTAAGTGCTTTCACTTCATTCATTCTAGCCTTCCTTTCAAGTTCAGTTTTTTGAGGAGTTTTGACTGGTTTCCCCTCATCATCAAGTTCTGGATCAACTACAGGAGGAAATTCAACAGCTTCCCATATGGCATAATCAATGAATTGAATATGCTGTTGAATCCTGAGTTTCCACATCTCAAACTCAGTGGGCTTGAGCATAGGCACTTTGAGTCCTTGCCCAGATCCACTGCTGCTATTTTCAAATTCCATTGTAAAAGATTAAAAATTTAAAAGAAAGTTTTTTTTGACTTTGAAAAACAAAGAGTAACCTGGTTTGAAAAACCTGATTTGAACAACCTGGTTTGACAAACCTGGCTTTGATACCACTTGTCAGGATCTAAAATATGAATTTCCAAGACTAACTAATTTGGATTTATCAGAGTATAAATCAATAATCTTGCTTTGAATCAAAGTTTAATCAAGAAGTTTGCGGAATAACACTTAATTATTTTGACAAAAACTTTCAGAATCAATAATAAATAAACACACAGGAATTAATCAAGACTGTTTGTATTGCTGAATTCATCAATTACAATCACCTCTAATCTGTTTGATTAGACGAAGAACACAAACTGTTCTTAGGGTTTTACAACCTTAGAGGCTTATGAAAACTTAATCAATAAAGCAATTACAGACTCAAAATATACAGAAACTCCTTATACAATAGGACGACCTATTCTCTGTATTTATATTGCTTCTTGATATGTTTCCTTGACGAACTATGACTTCTTTGATAGTAGATATGCTGGAATCTTCATGTAGATATCGTTTCCTGAAAATCAGCACTTTCTGTTTCTGAAACTGTTGAGCAGCTTGAATCTCTTGACAGCATGAACTGAGCAGCTTGAGTAGTTTTGCTCTGGCAGCTTGAACTTTTACACTGGCAGCTCGAGTTTCTTCAACTAGCAGCATGAACTTTGGATTTACAAGTAAAATCTACTAACAGTCTGAGAAGTCTAAACTAACAGCTTGAATGTACTTAAACTATTTCCCAACATGATTCTATCAGCAGGTTTAATAAACTTATTACTTTTTGATGAATCAACAGCTTGAGTGGAAAGTTCAATAGCCACAGCTTTGCCTGTCTCTTCTTTCCTCTTTTTAGGAGGGCAGATGTCTAAGATAGGAAGCTTAATTGGCTTTTGATCTTCCACAGATTTAGGAAACTTATTCCCAGATTTCTCAGGCTGAGCAATGGTTTTGCCTTTGCCCTTCCTGAGATGTGATTGATGTTGCCTATCAACATGATCATTATTTCTGGTTTTTAAATACTTATTCTTATTTAAAACCAGTTTGCCACTATGATTAGAAAACTTATTTGAAATCACAGCTGGTTTGCCTTCAATCTGAGACTTACCCTTGTTAAAGGCAGACTGCTTACCTTTTGAAAACTTATTTTCAAAATGTTCAGCATTAAAAGGATTAGTATGCCTTTTTACACCAGCTTTAGACCCAAAGCCTGTTTTGTCAACAGATTTGGTGTCCACAGCTGCAGTTTGGACATGCTTTCCTTTCTTTAGCTTGTGTGAATCAGCAGAACACTTAGCAAGCTTATTTGATGAAAAACTTATTTCATCAACAGCTTTTGAGCTAGGTTCACACGAGCTGTCAGTGTTTTGAGGCCTGACAAACCTGTTTGTTGAGATTAATTTACCATTCAATTTTTGAATAGAAGTGTTTGGAAGCTCACCAAGAGTGGACAAGTCTTCTTTTAAATTATTAACCTCAACAATGGAAGCTGCTGTGTCAAGATCCCCTCCAAGATAGGCTTGGATTTGTGCAGGAATCTGCTGACTTATGCAGTGGCTGACTTTTGTGCAGATTGGCACCAAGAGTCAACTATCTTTTGAAGTTTAGCATGTTTTATATCTGTTTCTCTCTTTTCTTCCAGTAAAATAGAATTGATGTGTTTTAATTCATCAAGCTCAGCTTCCAACTTATGGAAGCTGTCCAGTTTACTGGATTTTGTTTAATATCAGTTTTAAGCTTAGAGATTTCAGATAATAAAACAGCATGCTTTTCAACAGCAGCTTTTAGATCAACAAGCATATATTCAAACATTTTAACTTTTTCTTCAGAACTGTAATCCATAAAATTTTGTACCTTATACATCATTGTAGGGTTCCAGTTTTCCAAGCTGCTGAAAGCTTCAGCTTCAGCCAGATCCTGTTTGAAGTTGCTTGTTGATGGGACATCAGTGTTGGCCATCAGACAGTTGTTGTCTTCTTCATCAGATGATGAATCAGACTCCTCCCAGTCACAAGTTTCTGCCATTAGTCCCTTTTGCCGGTTAGAAACCACTGAGTTTTTCCAACTTCTTCATCTTAGCCATGGTCATAAGGTACTTGACCCTATAGCCATCATCCCTGTTTGTCTTGTGTGGTTTGGATGTCTGACCAACAGCTTTTGACACACAGTCAGCAGCTATATGGCCAGTTTTGCCACATTTGAAGCACTCAGCTTTGGTCTTGTCAAATGCTTTCTTTTTGGCAGCATTTGAGCTTCCCTGTAGCATGTTTCTTCCAAACCTTTTCTTGTTGAACCTTTTGACAAGCATAGCTATCATCTGCTCATCATCCAATTCAGCACTGTCTGCATTGTCTTCCTCATCAGACATTTCCTCCTTATCATCAGACTGTTGATCAGGTTGAGTGAACACATCACTCACTTGATTTACAGGTTGTCTCACACTAGCCACAAAGGCTGCACCTTTCTTAGATATTTCGAAGGCATTTCTCTTCTGTTGCCTTGATTGCTCATCATTTAGCAAGGATCCATATAAGTTAACAAGATCCATACTTTTGATGGTACCTGAATTCCTTAAAATTGTAGAAAAATAATTCCATTCTTCAGGCAGAACATCTAAGAACTTGTTTACCAAAGTCAGGTTGTCCTTGGTGATCCCAACAGCTTTGAGATCATTTACAAGAGCAGTAAACCTGGTGTAGGTTTCAGTGAGAGTCTCCTTTGGTTTTGCAAAGAAGAGTTCATACTGTCTGACAAGATTATCAATCCTGTTGTCAAGTGTGATTGTGGGTCCATCATAGACAGTACACAAAGTATCCCACATCTCCTTTGCAGTCTTCATTTTCTCAACCTGTTTGAACACATCATCAGGTAGAGAGATGACCACATTGTTTCTGGCCTTTGCATCAAGAGCCACCAGTCTTTTGTCTTCATCAGACCATTGAGCTTTTGCTTTCTCAAATGTTCTGATCTCAGGAGCAGCTTCTTCAACAGCAGGAGTTATTGTTGTAACAGAGGTTGGCACATAGGGACCCTCCATTACAATCTCTGGTAGTTGTACATCCAGATTCTCTAAGTAGAGCATCATTCTGCACTTCCAACTAGAAAATTTTTGATGATTGAACTTTGGAGGTTTGCCCATTGAGCCATTGTCATAGTATGAGGAATTTGCAGCACTGTTGTCCATGGAGATTTTGGGAGAATGAGAGATCTAGAGTGACACACACTCTAAACTGCTCTGATACCAGTTGTAGGTCCTAAAAGATATCCCAAGTATATAGCTTTAAGCTGTAGAGGGGGTGAATACAGCTGTTTAAAAACTACACACAATTTTCTCAATGTTTGTATGTATTATTAACAAATGTTAATTACAAACAAGCTTGAATGCGGAAAGGTTCAAGCTGAGATGACAGATACAACAGTATGTTTAACTAGTCTAAGACTGACTTAAACTAGTTACAATGAATACACTCACTAAGAATCACTCACTGTGTTTACAAGACTCTGAGGAACAGCTTGAACAAGAACAGCTTAGACACTGAGCACTGTTTTCTTCAAGCAGACTTGCATGCATGAAAGACACACTTTGAATGCACGCTCACTCTTGTTTTCAGCACTTAGCTTTTTGGCTTTTTTTCTTTCAATCCTTGGAAGTTTCCTTTTATACTCACTCAGAGGATCTAAGTGAAGCTTCTTCATTGGACGGAATGAAAAAGGAGAAGTCTTGTTGAAAAGACAACATAACCTTTTCTGCACTTTTCTGAAAAGCAGACTTGTCTTCATATGGGCAGAACTTTTGTCTTTTCACTTTATCTTCTGTTGTATTGCCTTTAACCAAATAAGGAATGTCAACTTTGTGTTTTTCTTCCTTGTAAAGACCTATTTTGATATAAGAAAAAGGTCTGTCACCCTTTTTCAAATAACCTTTTGTCTTCATGTAGCAGAATAGCTTGGGCAGGCTGAGCAATTCTGATTTCCACTTTGTCTTCAACTTTGTAAACTGATCTTGTGTAACTTCCTCGGATTTAAATTATTATAATTTGGATAATTAAATGAATTTTTGTATAATTAAGTTGAAATATGTATTTGAATTATGAAAGTTGGTTGCTATTTTGAGAAATTATGAAGCTTTGAAATTTTGAATTATTATTATGGAGTATTATGTTTTATAATTGATAGTAAAGATAAAACTAAGATAAATTCAGTATTTAGTGGAACCGGATAAGTTGAGGGACTAAAGGTGCCAAAATTGAAAGTGTGAAATAAAAAGGGGGAAATCCTTTAATTCCTTCATTTCACAAAACAGCCACTCTCTCACTAAAAACCTCTACTCTCTGTCGGCTGTCTCTCTCTAAAACATTCAAGATCATAAAAAACTCGGAATTTGAAGCTGGAAATTTGGATTCAGATTGCATTCAAGGAACTAAAACATCTGCAATCATCGAATTAAGGTAAACATTTCATCAATACTTCGATTTTGATGGTTTTTGGGTTCGGTTTTGATAAAAACCGAAAATTAGATTGTGGTGTTGAAATGTTAATGCATGTACGATCTAGTGGTGGATTAGTTTAAATCTTGTGTTTATGATGCTACATATTAAATTTCAGCTTCTATTCAACCTGAAAGTATGATTTTTGGATTTTAGTGTGTGTTTTTAGTGTGTGTTCGATGGATGAACAAAAATAGCCAAAAAGGATGTAAATTGGTATGAAAGTATGATAATATTAGTGTTAAATGTATTGGAAATTAAGTGTATTTAAGTTGGTATAATTTATTTCATGTATTGAAAAAGTACCGAAAATGATGGAATTAAAATCTGGAAAACGTTAAAAACTGCACAAGTTCGAAGGGGTCCGAATTCGGATCCGAGATGAACTCGGATCTGGTCCGAATTCGGATGAGGCCCGGATTTCAGGATATTTAATATACCAAAATATTTCTAAGTGTTGGAATTTGGATGGGGGTCCGAATTCGGTTGGGGACCGAATTCGGATATGGTCCGAATTTGTCAAGGGATTCGATCATAGTTGGGTCCGAGTTAGATTGTGGTCCGAAGTTGACTTAAGATCCGAACTTGGTATGGCTCGAATTTAATAGGACCGAATTAGGATTCACGTGGGATCCGAACTGGGGGTCCGAATTCGGGTGGGTCCGAATTCGGACATAGATCCGAAATGAGGACCAAATTTTGCAAGAATTATAAAATTAAGTTTTATGAAAATAAACAAGTTATTGACACAATGTGGTGTTACAACTGATTTAACAGGTCCCTTGTGGTGTTGTTTAACCCACAGTGGGGTACTTTGTGATCCGGTTGAAAGCCCGAAGAGAAATAAGATAAATTGAAGTTTAACTAACGCACCCACTGTGAGTACCTTTGATTTTAACATTGCTGCATCTGTTTTATGCTTTGCTTTGCCTGCTGAGGCATGTTGTTTCATTATCGTTTGGCACTCTACTAACTTGCGTATATATATTGATGCACATTCATACATGTTGCATGTCCGTTCATTTGTTGTGCATGCTTTTGATGGACCTGTGTGGTCGCATCTGTATTCTGATGTTACTGTGCTATATGACTCAGAGTTTGACACCTCTGTAGTCAGGATAGACAGTAAGCCATCCCCGATGTAATGTCTGCCTCAGATGGTTGGTTTTCTTATGCCGAGTGTCAGCTCGAATGAGCTGCGGCTCGGGTTTGCGTACCTTGGGTACGTGTGGAGTATACGGTATGTGTTACCGCGGTTACTCTGGGTGGCATCATAAAGATTTGTAGAATGCGTAAAATCATCTGGTATTCACTAAGCTTTAGCTTACCCCTTCAGTTGTTGTATTTTTACAGGAAAAGGGAAATCCGCTGCGGGACCATCTAGCTAGGACGCGTGTTGAAGTATTTGAAGACTTCTATTGTCCATCTTGGTATTTGGTTTATGGAACTATTGTTGTAATAAAATTTGGGATGATGTAATACTGTCGAGTTTGTAGACTAGACGTGAAACCTATGTAGCACAGTAGGGTGTTTGTCAAAATTTGTCTTATTTTATTTATGTATTTTTGCTTCCGCTCTTTAATTAAGATATCAGATCATTATGTAATTTGTTTGTTGGTGATTAATCCTGGGTGTATTGTAATTGTGGTTAAATGTGGCAAGGGTGTCATAGCTTATGGTATTAGAGCAGTAGTTTGAGATTCAAGTGTCCGAAAGGTCTTGGTCTCAAACATTAAGTGATGATATGTAGTGATTTTAAGTAATGATCTGAACTAAGATAGGTTATGATCTAGTAATCATAGGAGATTGACAATTATATGGGACAATTGGGTGGTGTCTTTAAATTAATGACATGTTACTAAATAAGTTATACGTTTTATATTACAGAACATGTCTGGAGGAGGAATGACACCAGAGGAAACAAGAGAAATGATGCTAGCCATGATGGCTGAGCAAAATCGGATGATGCAAGATCAGTTTCGGGCTCGAGATGAGGCCGAAGCTAAGCGAAGAGAAGATAAGAGGAAGAATAAGGAAAAAGAGAGGGGAAACAATGACGAGCAAGATGACAACACTGGGTCATCTAATAAGCCCAGAGGTTGTCGGTTTAAGAACTTCAAGGGAAATGGAGCAGTCGAGTTCAATGGACTGGGTGATGCTGTTGCCGCTTTGGAATGGATAACAGCCACAGAACGGACATTCCGAATCAGCGATTGTGCTGAGAAGGATATGGTCCGGTTTGCTACTGCAATGTTCACCAAAGATGCAGTTATGTGGTGGAATTCCATGGTGAATGCCTTAACAATGGAGAAGGTTTCTGTAATGACATGGGCTGAGTTTACTGAAATTTTCACTCAGCAATATTGCCCGGCCGATGAGCACCGAAGACTTGAAGCTAAGTTCATGACGCTGATTCAGGGGACTAAGTCTGTGTCCCAGTATGCTGTAGAGTTCACGAGGCTAAGTTTGTTCGCGCCTCATCAAGTGGATACCGAGGAAAGGAAAGTGACCAGGTTTGAGGCTGGTCTTGATTTGGAAATCCGAAGAGTGATGAGCAATGTATGCTACCCCACATTTGCTAGTCTACTGGAAGCCGCCAGAAATGTGGAACAGATTTTAAGTATGTCAGGATATGTGATGGGGTCCGCTGCTGCTTCGGCTAACCCAACTCAACCTTCACCACCGAAACGTCAACGCGAAGGAGGCTATTCTAGTTCGTTACGATCATCACAGTACTCGCCGCAACAGTCTTATCGCCGACAGTCTGGTTCTTCTGGTCATGCACGTGCTTACTCTATCAACACCGAGCCGCAGTATTGTAATAAGTGCCATCTGGAACACTTCGGCAAGTGCACAAACAGGCGTGCGTGTTTTTGCTGCGGAGAGTTGGGCCACTTTCAGAATGAATGCCCACGGAAATCTGATGCTTGCCATAAGTGTGGGGTATGGGGGCACTATAGTCGGAATTGTCGAAAGAATGCTCCAGCAGTTGCTGCTCCATCGACAACACGATCATCTGGAGGATCTAGTGGTGGTTCAGTCAACCGCCGGAACCAGCCACAAAAGGCACCGGCTCGTGCATTTCAGATTACTGCGGAGGAGGCTAGGGAAAACCCCGAGGTGGTTACTAGTATGTTTATTGTTAATTCCATGCCTGCACGAGTTCTTTTCGATTCGGGTGCCAACCGTTCGTTTGTATCCACTATGTTTGCACAACAACTTGCCATGCCTTTGTCTAAGCTATCTGCTGTACTAGATATTGAAACTGCTAGTAATATTCTAGTCAAAGTAGATCATGTATACCGTAACTGCACTTTAGTGATTGAAGACGTAGTCTTCAATTTGGACTTGATTCCGATCGAGTTTAGTGAATTTGATGTGATTATCGGGATGGATTGCTAGATAGAAAATGAAGCCCACATAGTATGTAAGAAGCAGATGATAAAGATAACTACTCCAGAGGGGCGTGAGATCTGTATTTACGGGGATAGGAGAAGTGGGGATCTGTGCTTATTGACTATTGCAAAAGCCCGAAAGCTTGTTGCAAAGGGATGTGACGCCTACTTAGCATATGCTATTGATGCTAAGGCTGAGAAGAAGACGTTGGCCGATGTGCCTGTTGTATCACAATTCCCGGATGTGTTTCCGGAAAACTTGTCTGGCGTGCCGCCTGAGAGACAAGTGGAGTTTAAAATTGACTTGATCCCTGGAGCTGCACCGGTAGCTCGTTCTCCTTATCGCCTTGCCCCAACCGAGATGAAAGAAATGATGACACAGCTTCAAGAGTTGTTGGACAAGGGCTTCATTCGACCGAGTTCATCGCCCTGGGGAGCTCCGGTATTGTTTGTGAAGAAGAAAGATGGCACCATGAGGATGTGCATCGATTATCGGGAGCTGAATAAATTAACAATTAAGAACAAGTACCCGCTGCCGCGGATAGATGACTTGTTTGATCAGTTACACGGAGCTTGTGTCTTTTCTAAGATTGACTTGAGGTCGGGGTATCATCAGTTAAAAGTTCGAGAGGAAGATGTGCCTAAGACAGCTTTTAGGATACGTTACGGGCATTACGAGTTCTTGGTGATGCCTTTCGGGTTAACCAATGCCCCGGCTGCTTTTATGGACTTAATGAACCGAGTTTGTAGACCAATGCTAGATAAGTCGGTGATTGTGTTCATTGATGATATTCTGGTGTATTCAAAGTCTGGGGCTGAGCATGCTGAACATCTAAGGGAGCTGTTGGAGTTATTGAGAAAAGAGAAGTTGTATGCCAAGTTCTCAAAATGTGAGTTTTGGCTGCAACAGATTCAGTTTTTGGGGCATGTGATTTCGGGGGCCGAAATTTCTGTAGATCCGGCTAAGGTAGAAGCGGTAAGAAACTGGGAGCCGCCTCGTTCAGCTACTGAAGTCAGAAGTTTTCTGGGGTTGGCGGGCTACTATAGGAGGTTTATCAAGGATTTTTCAAAGATTGCAGTTCCTTTGACTGCATTAACAAAGAAGAATGCATCTTTTGTTTGGGAAACCGTACAACAAGAGGCATTCGATATCTTGAAGAAGACGCTAAGCGAAGCACCGATACTTGCTCTACCGGAGGGCAATGACGATTTTGTGGTTTACACGGATGCATCAAGACTGGGGCTTGGTGCGGTATTGATGCAGCGTGGGAAAGTAATTGCGTATGCTTCGAGACAACTTAAGCAGCATGAAAATAACTACTCAACTCATGATCTTGAGTTGACAGCTGTCACATTTGCACTGAAACTGTGGAGACACTATCTCTATGGAACTAAGTGTCAGTTATACACAGATCATAAGAGCCTGAAGTATATTTTCAGCCAGAGAGAACTTAATATGAGGCAGAGACGTTCGATGGAACTAATAAAGGATTACGATTGTGAGATTCTTTACCATCCTGGTAAGGCTAATGTAGTAGCCGATGCTTTAAGTCGCAAAGCATATGCTAAGGATTGCTGCTACATGTTGACTTCTACTATGTTAACATCCACTATTATTGATGATGTCAAGGCCGCTCAAGAGGAAGCCTTGAAAGATGAAAACGTTGGTAATGAAGATATAATGGTGCAAATGAAGAATATGGAAACTAGTGAATCGGGTTTGAAAGGAATTTATGGAAGGATATGGGTGCCAAAGTTTGGAGGCATGAGAAAGGTAATCATAGAAGAAGCTCATCAATCGAAACTTTCTGTATATCCCGGGAGCACAAATATGTACAACGAGCTGAAAGCAGACTTTTGGTGGCCCAGATTAAAGAAGGATATTGGTCAACATGTGGAGAGATGCAGGACTTGTCGGTTAGTGAAAGCCGAACACCAGCAACCATATGGTAGTCTGCAACCGCTTCCCATTCCGGAATGGAAGTGGGAGCATATCACGATGGACTTTGTCACAAAGTTGCCGAAAACTAGGCGTCAACACGATGCAGTTTGGGTAGTAGTCGATAGGTTAACTAAGTCTGCACACTTTATTCCGATAAGAGAGAATTATTCTTTGGAAAAGTTAGCACAGATTTACGTGGCTGAGATAGTTTCTAGACACGGGGTGCCAAAGTCTATTGTATCGGACCGGGACAGCCGATTTACTTCCAACTTTTGGTCGGCTTTACAAGAAGGGTTGGGCACAAGAATAGCAATGAGTACAGCTTACCGTCCGCAAACTGATGGTCAAAGTGAAGGGACCATCCTAACACTTGAAGATATGATGCGGTCATGTGTATTGGATCTCGGTGGCAATTGGGATGATCATTTGTCGCTGATAGAATTCTCATATAATAACAGTTACCATACAACTATAAATAAAGCACCGTTTGAAGCTCTATATGGGAGAAGATGTAGGACTCCTACGTGTTGGAGGGAAACCGGAGAAACGCCGATTGCTGGGCCGGCATTGTTGCAAGAAACGAATGAGAAAATACAACTGGTTAGACAAAATATGAAAGCGGGCCAGGATCGTCAGAAGAGTTATTACGACAGGAGGCACAAACCAATCAGTTTTGATGTAAATGATTGGGTTTATTTGAAGGGGTCACCTATGAGAGGTGTTACACGTTTTGTAAAGAGAGGAAAGTTGGCTCCGAGATTTGTTGGGCCATTCAGGATTACTGAGAAAGTAGGAAATCAGTCGTATCGGTTGGAGTTGCCGGAAGAAATGTCGGGCACACACCCGGTGTTCCATGTGGGGAACCTTAGAAAGTCGTTCACAACCGAAAACGAGGATTCGGCCGATCACACTGAGCTGCAGATTGATGAAAGGCTCCGGTATGTTGAAGAGCCGGAGTGTGTGTTAGATACAAAAGTGAAGAAATTGAGAAGCAAGGAGATTGAAATGGTGCTTGTACGTTGGAAGCATCATAAGGGAGCGAATCATACCTGGGAGACTAAGTCTGAAATGATGAAGAAATATCCACAACTGTTTGAATCCGAGTAACTTCGAGGACGAAGTTGAGCGTGGTGGAGCCCATGCTGTAACATCCTCGGATTTAAATTATTATAATTTGGATAATTAAATGAATTTTTGTATAATTAAGTTGAAATATGTATTTGAATTATGAAAGTTGGTTGCTATTTTGAGAAATTATGAAGCTTTGGAATTTTGAATTATTATTATGGAGTATTATGTTTTATAATCGCTAGTAAGGATAAAACTAAGATAAAATCAGTATTTAGTGGAACCGGATAAGTTGAGGGACTAAAGGTGCCAAAATTGAAAGTGTGAAATAAAAAGGGGGAAATCCTTTAATTCCTTCATTTCACAAAACAACCACTCTCTCACTAAAAACCTCTACTCTCTGTCGGCTGTCTCTCTCTAAAACATTCAAGATCATAAAAAACTCGGAATTTGAAGCTGGAAATTTGGATTCAGATTGCATTCAAGGAACTAAAATGTCAGGATCTATAACTTATGAAAATTATGAATAACCAAGATTAACTGATTTGAATTTATCAGAGTATAAATCAATAATCTTGCTTTGAATCAAAGTTTAATTAAGAAGTTTGCGGAATAACACTTAATTATTTTGACAAAAACTTTCAGAATCAATAATAGCATAAAACATAAGAAGTAATCAAGACTGTTTGTATAGCTGAATTCACTGATTACAATCACCTCTAATCTGTTTTGATTAGACGAAGAACACAAACTGTTCTTAGGGTTTTACAACCTTAGAGGCTTAAGAAAACTTGAACAATAAAGCAATTACAGACTCAAAATATGCAGAAAACTCTTATTCTATGCGTATATCTTCTATACAATCTTCTGTCTATTTATATTGCTTTATGGACGTGTTTCCTTGAAGGACTATGACTTCTCTGATAGTAGATATGCTGGAATCTTCTTGTAGATATCTTCCCTGAAAATCAGCACATTCTTTTTATGAAACTGTTGAGCAGCTTGAATGACTTGGCAGCATGAACTGAGCAGCTTGAGTTATTTTGCTCTGGCAGCTTGAACTTTTATACTGGCAGCTCGAGTTTCTTCAACTAGCAGCATGAACTTTGTACTTACACAGAAATTCTACTAACAGTATGAGAAGTCTAACTAACAGCTTGAGTATACTTAAACTATTCCCAAACAATCTCCCCCTAACTTAAATTCTTTATACAAGACTTTAAGTTCTATACAAATAAGGAAATGAAAAAGTAAACTGTTATTTACAAACCAAGGCTTTCAAAAACTTACAATTGTGCAAGCTTCTGATCTATAGCCTTCAAAAATTCTCTCTTCATCTCTTCTTTATCACAAGATATCCTAACTGATTTTATTTGAAGCAACATATCTTTTGAAAAATTATAAAACTCGAGATTGAAGAAAATACCAAATCCATCTTTGAATTGAATTCTGTAGGTTCTGGATTTGACAAAAATATGTACTTCCTTGATCTGCTTCCCTTTCTTCTCAGAATCTTCCACTTCTTTTCTTGCAAATTCAGCATCAGCAACTGAACTTAGATCTCTGATGAGTTGTTTTACTTGTGGAAGATCAGATCAGACCCTATGTGGTACATCTTTATTAGTTCATCCCTGGTCAGCTTATGGATCATCTGCCAGAATGTATCATACTCCTCTTCTGGTCCAGATTCTCTCCTTATCACAAACTTGACCCTTATATTTCTTTCATCCAGAGACCTGGCAAACCAGTAGTTGATTTCTGCCTTTGTGAAGTCATGTTGATCAATCAACTTTTCTATTTCCATAGCTTTTTGCAAATGGTGCTGAAAGATCACCCTCTTAACAGATGATGGAACAGAAACAGTAGGTTGATCAGTGGGAGCAGGTGCACTGGCAGCTTCAGTTTGGACTGGTTTTGTTGATGGTTGGACTGATTGGGACGGTTGAAATTTTGGTACTGGCTGAACTGCTGAAGAGACTCTTGTTTTCTTTCTTTTCTCCATTTCTTTATCATGTATTTCCTGCAGCCTTTCAGTACTCATGGACTGAGCAATTTTCTTTGGAATGTCTGCTGCAACGGCAAAATTGATCAAGAATCTTCTATTTTCAGCCTTGGTATGCCCAGTTGGCATCTTCCTCTTCCTTTCACCTTGCTTGAACACAAACCCTCTTAGGTAATCTCCTAAGGTTTCATCATCTTGCATTGGGGCATGGGTTTGCTGGTCTAAGGCCTGATCTTGTTCTTCTGCTAATTTTCTGGCAATCTCAGCATCAAAGGCAATCTGGGCTTTTCTGGAAGAAAACTTGTGCTTTGGAGACTCAATGAGAATACCCTTGCCCTTATCTTTTGTAGCAGAAGATGTAGCTTGGACTGAACTGGATGGAGCTTGAATACCTTCTCTTATAACAACTCTAGTTGCTCTTGTAGAAGCAGCTTGAGTTTCTAGGCTAACAGCTTGAGAAGCTGTTGGGACTGCTAGCCTAGAAGATGGAGCTGTTGATGCTGCTTGGACTGTTGGTGTTGGAGCTGCTTGGACTGGTTCAGGAACTTCCTGATTCTCCCCCTTTTTGGAAGCATTGGTTTGGTCAGAAGGACCTACAACCTTTTCCACATGGGTTTGAATCAATTGCTCTAGTTTGATGAGCTTATTTCCACAAAGAGTAAACCCTTTGTGTAGATTAGCCAGTTTCTGATTGTGAGCAGCTTCTGCCTGTTTGAGTGCATGAATTTGTGCCCCCTGTGCAGCAATGATGGACATTTGGTATTCCAACATTGTTACAACAGGTTTCAGCTTTGGATCCGCTAAGAGCATCAGTTGCAGACTAGTCTCAAGATCAGATAACACCAGGGGTGTTTGTGGTCTATCACTGACATTAACACCAGAAGTAGGAACCTCTGGGCCCCTCTTTTCTTGGTACTGGGGACTTCCAGCTCGTGTTTGCACACTTGCTGTTGCCATGGGTGTGGCCTTAGAGATGTTGGCCCTGTCCTGTGCCTCTTGTGCAGAGACATCAGTAGTGCCAGCCACAGAACCCATATGAACAGTCTCAGAAGAGATGTTCACCTCCTGATTGAGGTTGGGAGTGTCCTCAATTGGTTCCCTTGGGATATTCTGTGCAGAAGGATCCTCCTGCACAGGGATATATGGCTCTTGTCTAAGGGAGGAGGAGGA